>NDXZ01013551.1:19336-56049 GCA_003055125.1 Paykullia maculata
AAAAAAAATTGCAATGACGTAAAAAATAAAATATCAATTTTATCTTGAGTTATTTCAAAAACTTTCTTCAAAATCTAACGAACCAAATACATTTATTTTTGTTTCTTTATTAATAGAAAATTCTATTTTTATGTCTCTATTTTTGTTTTCACATTATCGCGTGACGAAATATCAACACAAGCACCACTCTGCGTATAAGCATTATGTTTCATATGAAATATTAATTATACGCATAACTGGCTTTGTTTAGAAAATGTAAATAAAGAATGAATAGAAATAAATGTAAATAAAATAAATTATACTAATTATATACAATATTGTGGTAAAATTTATGCAAACAAATCATGAATGCCGCCTAAACATAATATATTATATTTATTAAAGTATATTCGCTAAGATAAGACGTTGAACCTGTGTATTTTTAAAACGTTTTTATTATAAATTTAAATATAATTGTTGATTAAACCATTATAGTCAAAAACGCTTTTCTAAACTGTATAAAGTATATTTTTGTTAATGTTTTCTATTACAATTAAGACTCAAATAAAATGTCTTCTTATCCAGATTTATTATCCGGTTGCTACTTAAGCACTAACGTACAATTAAAATAAAAATAATTTAAACTGTCAGAATATTTTATAATGCTTATCATCACCAAGAGTCTTTAAAATATTACTTATATCTTCTTTATTTGAAAAAGGAAAAATAACAGGGATAATATTAAAAATTGGGTCTATAAAATTCTTCGGCTGGTCAACATAAATAAATGTTTTCAGTTCCAACATTTATAAAAAAGTTTTTTCCATTCTATCTTTTATGCTTTCACCAAAGTAAGTAGATGAAAAGAGCAAATATTTATTCTTAAAGTTATTGCAGAAGAAGAAGATTGTATTTATATATCTTTCATAAAAAATAAATAAGTATAAAAAAAAGCAAAGTTAAAATGTCATAAACGATTAAGCTAATGGTTATTAAAGTAAAGGGAACTTTTATTATGTTTTCTTTAATATCCATACAAATTTTTGTTAGTCATTAAAAAAATATCCAATAAACATTACAACACTTTTTAGGGTATTTTTCTTTTATCAGCAATTTTATAGTTTTGCCAGTGACATACTTCTCTGCGTAGCAATAATAATAATGTAATATTTTCACCTCCTTTGATCACAACTTGATCTTGGTATATCATTTGACTTTTGTTTTGGAAAGCTTGGTGGAATAGTTTTATAAACCTTATAGCCATATATCTTTATTGGATCCACACAAATTGGTTTTCTACCAACTTTATTCGAAAATTTTTTAAATATGTGTCCCAACCAAAAAACTTTTCTTCATTGCATCACGATTTAAAAATGCTTTTGACAAATTTTTTTATATACCACAATAATAAATATAGTTTAAGGTAAAAACATGTGTAGGTCTTTACAAAAAAAAAAACGCTTACTCTTCACTTCTTTTAAAACATGACAAGTCTTACATATAGAAAGAACGAAGTTCCAAAAATGCATATTGTAGCTTCTTTTGTAATAAAGTATGCTGAATTGGGATCATATAGTATTTATGTGATTCTCGCAACTCGGTTTATACAACATAGTCCACTCGTATATTCTTTTTACAGAGCAATGTTTACCCGTTGACAATAAAAAAGGACAGCTTTCCCCAGAATATCAGATTAAGGGATCCCATCTGTCATGTTATCGTAGGCCACTGATGTTTTGTTTTGTGTCATATAAACGGCTTTAGCATACTTTGTCTTAAAAAATGGACTGATTTTAGCTGGAAGCAATTCAGAATTCCATCCACATGTGATACTTAATACATTAAGATTTAAATCGGCCACTTTTAAACATGAAACTTATTTCTGTTATACACATCGTAGATGTATTATGTGACCAGTATCGTTTTACCCAAGATATTTAATGTAACACACGTTAGTTTATTTTTATAAAAATTCCATTAGCGCTGAATTTCGGCGTTTAGGTCATTCTCTTATAGCAATTTAAATTTGCACAGGGTTTGATATTTTTTTTTAATCTATATTTTAAAGATCAATATAAAGTCAATCTATGAGTAAAAAGTAATCAGTAAAATGTGGATTTTCTCCGCTTCCATGTTTTGTTTTAAAATTTTACCTCATTAATGACAAAAACGTATCCACTGCTGTTCATTTTACTGCAAACTACCCTTGACGCGTTTCGTTACTTTATTCCAATTTTATTTTTACTGATGGAATTAAGATTATTTCACAAGATTCTTACACCAAATTTTTAAGTATTTTCTAACGTCTAGCTGGTCACAAAAACCTTTTTTAAACATCGCATTGATGAGGATTCTACATTTGTTGCCTTTTAAACAGAAAAATGACAAAATAACAACTGATGTAGCGTTAAACTTTTCTAAACATTTCAAATTCATAAAAAAATCTATTGATTTGTTTTTTTTAGGTAAACTTGATAACCGTTTTAATAAGATTGTGAGCCTTATCATGGTAAAAGTTTTCATAAGAAATTATATACGTATTTGCTGATTTAACATAAGTACACACAACTTGTGAATTGTTAAACAAATCCACCAGACATAGCACAATAAATTTAATATACAACTTTTTTACCATTTTTAATATTTTATGAATTAAAAAAAAAACTTTTATACATTTATTTTAAGACTTTTAAGTCCTTTCGCGTTAAGGATCAATTCTTAGCTTTAAATTTAAAACAAAAAACATTATTACGCATTTTGGATAGTAAAAGATAAATTAAAAACGAAATTATTCTTCCATATTTCATTCATTTTAAGAATTAATTGTGGTTTTTCTAACTTCTGACCTACATTCTTTCTAAAGTATGTAAACCAGAATGTTTTAAACTTTGCGCAAATATAAAGCATTCTAATATTTTGAACATCCTTCAAATGTAGTAAATCATATAATATTACAAATCTAAATTTTGTCTTAAGATAAACAAAAAAAAAATCGAACAAAACTATATGAAAATCCATTATTTATAATATAAGTTTTCCACTAAATTTAAATTGCAAAAATATTTGTTTCACTTAACAAGATTTTTGAAACATTATTAAAATTTTGAGTAAAATTTCGTCAATAAAATTTTTCTTATTTTAAAAATCCAAAAAAATTTTATAACCTTTAAAAAATTATAGAAACCGAAAAGAAAATTTTTAGGAGCGCCTTAACAAAAATTCTAAACATTGAATTTTGCATTAACAATTGTTTAATCTTCCTATCAAAGTACTACTAATACTACTTAATACGGCCCTATGCTCCTTACAGGAGTAAAAGGATTTATTACTTTTATCAAAGTACTTGTGACAGCTACTTATAACTTTTGATATGCCATGCATGTATTTAAAAGTGCTTATATTCATGCCAACATATAAAGAAATTAAATATTTTTCTTAAACTCCAACTGCCAACCAAAACCCTGCTTAACAGAACATGTATGTAATTGCTGCAGGCAAAATATTTATCTTACAAATTAAAAACATTTTTTCATTAGATTTTTGGTCTTTGCTTTTAGTGAAAAATTAATATACTTAAAAAATTAGATGACAAAAACTTTTTTTCTAAGACAAAAACTAGACGGGTATTTAAAGACAAGACAAGTTTTTTGCATTTTTGAAAAGTTAAAGCAACGATATTTTAACAAAAAACCGCAAAGAAACCCACACATTAACTCATGCAGCGTAAATGCCTTTCCAAACTTAATATTCAGTTGGAAGAAAATTTTAATAGTAAAATAATCTCTAATAAACTTAAGGAAAGACAGATGTATTTGGGTAATCATACTGCAGGAGATAAATACAATAAATTAAATTTGAATTTCAAATTAAAGGACAAACGACAAAAAATGTTTAAAATTCAGTATCCCTGTGATAAAGCAAAAAAAAATTTGCTTCACTAATCAAACAAACTTCTTTATATAATATTAAAAATTGTTTTATTTTTATTAGGAATCTTTATTTTAATAGTGAATTTTACCATAGTATACAATGGGTGCTTTTGAAAACACCCTTTTTTGAATAATTTATTTCTTAACGACTTTGTCTTACTGTTAATGATCATTTACACTTATTTTCAATTTTGTTAATTTATGTCACGCATGACATAGCAAATCAAATAATCTTTATTATTCCGCTAAATTTAAAAGAGAAAAACGTGCTTTATAAAACGTATTTCGTAGGCACATTATTTTTTTTCAACAAAAAAATTCTTTGTTCTTGAATTCGTGTTTTACGATTTTATTTTTTAAATATCCGTAACAAATGGCATATTCAATGGTTATTATATTAAAAAGCATGTTTCATGCTTCTTTTTAAAGTAAGAGAAGTAAGTTAAAGGGAAAACTTGCAAGAAAAAATCACAAATGTGTCCGTCTTGAAATAAGGTATTCCGCTAAAAATGACTTAAGCTGAGGTGGAACTGACATGCAAACAAATACTCAAAATTAGTCATATACAAGAATTCACGGTCAACTTATCACTAAAAAGATCAGGCCACTAACAACAATTTTTAATTAATGCATATAATTTTTAGCTCTTGCTTGAGATCTTGAAGGTCTTTTAAACTGCTGTTTTGCTATTGATAGCTTGTGTTCTGGTGCAACATTTTATCAAACAATGCTCTTTCTATCTCTCTCTTTCTGATTTTTGTCTAAGCCACGTCTACAACATATACTTTTAAAAGACTGTGCTACCAGACTATCATATGCCTCTAGTTACTTCTCTACGATGCTTTTCTTTTCTAAGCATTCAAATCCCAGTTGAAGATTTAATTTTTAATAAAAACTTGTGAAGAAATACACAACGCTAAAATATTTTGTCAACACCTCAGAGGTAAAGTTTTTAAAGCTTACGATAATTGTTTTAAATAAACCTTTTTCAAATACAATAAGAATATATTTGATTGAATTTATTTTTCTTCACAATCAATCCTCCTTAAACAATATGCTTAATGAAATTGAACATAAACTGATTTAATTTTCTCTTTCGA
Source organism: Paykullia maculata (assembly GCA_003055125.1). Lineage (NCBI taxonomy): Eukaryota > Metazoa > Arthropoda > Insecta > Diptera > Rhinophoridae > Paykullia > Paykullia maculata. Next base: position 24,345 of record NDXZ01013551.1, read on the forward strand.
ACTTAAAACAACACAAGCCAAATGTTTATTCTCACGAGCCACATAAAGCTGTTTATATTGCACAAGTAACAACAAAGCTCCAGCATCATATTTAAGTCCAACCACAAATGGTTGAGAATTAACAATGTATCCATGACTGCACGCTGGGTAATTTCAAAATGGTAAAACTTTTTAAAATTCAATACAGCAAACAATTGCTAGTCATATTTGTTGTTATTGTGTAAGTAAACACATTTGTTATTGTTATTGATATTCCTAAATAAACAACAAGAGTAGACAACAGTAAAATTAAAAGAGCCGCGAAAATTCGTTAAGAGCTTCAGATATGATCAAAATGCTTGCTAGGCTTGGTTATAGTATGAGTGAAAACTTGTAAGTATGTGTGACACCAACGACACTTGATGGAAAATCAAAAAATTTACATTTTTGGCATGCTTGCTGTCACTTGTCATATATATGAGTAGTGTTAACCTATCAAGCAACATCATAAGCATAAGTGTTAAGGATGTTAGGCATTTATACTGATATTTTTAACGCCCAAAAGATAGTGATACACAAATCTCAACTTATTTAAATTAGATTTTTGTATAAATTCAAATGTGCTAACCAAACTTCACTCAAATTAGTTTATCATAAGCCAATATTATTTTAGAAGCTTGGTTACAGTATGAGTGAAAACTTGTTAGTATGTGTGACACCAACGACACTTTATGGAAAATCAAAAAATTTACATTTTTGGCATGCTTGCTGTCACTTGTCATATATATGAATAGTGTTAACCTATTAAGCAACATCGAATAAATTTTTATTTAAATTATAATTTCATTGTAAACAGTTGTCAAAAAAATCGGAATTAAAAGAAAACCAGAAAAATTATTCAAACAATAAAGTGTTAGAATTAAAAGAAAAACAAAGAAATGGCTGACGAACAATAAGAAAAAACGACTGCCATTATTGTTATTAACATTTCTTTATTTAGAGACATTGTTATACTTTTTTAAGCAAACAAACAGCACAATATCAAAGTAAAAATTAATGCTTGGTGTATGCATTAGCTTAAGCAGGTATGGTAGAATAGAACGATCGATTTTTTTATTTATTTATTTATACTATTTGATATATAAAGGGTACGTTAAGAATTTATTTATTTTCTACTAAAAAATCACACATTTAAGTTCATTCATTTTTTTGTTTTTATAAACATTTGCAATAACTTTAAGAGCTTAACGGCGATAAATCTAAATAAACAATATTATTAACAGCGTTATTTTTTGCCTGTCCGTAGGTATTTTTTTAACATAATATTTCATTTTTAAAATACTTAAGGGACCTTAAAAACAACTTAGTTGTTCATCAGCCACATTAATTTAATACATAATTACATATATACCATTATTATTCGGAAGATATTTACATAAAAATAAAAAACTGTTGATTTGAATATACAAAAAACGAACTCACAAACGTCATTTGTAAATTCAAAATGAACTCACTTTTTGTACGGTTTAATTTTAATATAATACTTCAAACTGTAATTAAGACGTGCAAGCGTATAAACGCTCCTATAGTAATAAAACCATTTTTAAAGAAAATAAAAATAATATAAACTGCTATTAAATAACTGGTTGTCATTTTTAGTTTTAAAGGTCAATTTTTTAATTTAAATTTAAATTACATTTTTTTAATTGTTTTCTTAAAATTGGCTTAATATTATTATAAATAAGTTCATTTTGTTGCTGTTTCTGTAAGTTAAGCGAAGTTTGCTCTAAAACATAATTTGAGCAGCTCAATTTTTCATCTTGTAAACTATAACAAACGAAAAATTAAAGAATTGAATGTAATTTGTTCTTCGTATTAATTTTTAAAAGAGGCAACTGAAACAGCTGCAGTAATGTAACCTTTATATTTTGTAAAAAGACACCAGAACTTCTTTTGAAAGAAAGTCGAATATCTATTTGCTATTTGCTTAAAAACTAAAATATTAAAAAAACAATATATGTAAATTTAAAAACGTCGAAAACATACTTAAACTTGTAAATGCTGCCGTTTGGGAGGTCACTTTTGCGTGGCCTCTGTACATGAAAATCAAATATCATTTTAAATACAAAAATGCAACCAAAGAAGTAACACAACCATTATTAATGATTCTACCCTACACTGCCACCTACGTGTAATGTGTTTTTCTAATTGTTTGTGACAGCTACAACAACATTAGGCATCCAAGTAGAATAACTCTGTTAAGACCATAGAAAATTTGGCCGTTATAGGATCATAATATTTTTTTTAGCAAATTAAAATTTATAAAAATTGAACCATAGACTTGAAGTTGCTTCACGAAACTAATTTTAAACAATTTTGGCTGCACTTTTTTTAGGAAAATGTATTCGCGAAACCGAAAATGCTAAATATCAAAGCGATCACCTCATGGCAAACTGTCTATAAATGTGGAAACAAACCACCTTTTAATTAATATTTTTATTAATTTATTAAGTTTTTTTTTAACTGATTTTAAGTTTTCAAGTTTCAATTTCGCATTTTTCTATAGGAAAGATAAATCTCAATCTTCACTTTGAAAAATGACAATTAAACGGCCATTTTTATGTATATTTTATTAAAGCCTGCAAATATATAGAGATAAAATATTAACTCAAACTCAAGTAAAGTTGCTTGATCCTCCTTATATTTGGATTAACACATGTCAGGTCTCAATTGCAAGTAAAGAACCTAAAAAGGGAGATATTTTTAAATTTGCTCTCAACAGAAAATCTTTTTTTGTCCGCACAAACATACAGGATTTTTTTTATTCATTTAATACAACTGACGACTCAATGTCTCTTAAAGAAATTTTTTTAATGAAAAAGTTAAAGGCAGCATACTTAATGTTTTTTGGATCATAAAAAAACTTTTAAAGCGTTTGTTGTATTTTTCTTTAAGTTATTCAAATACAAAAATCAACATTTTTAGAGTCCATTAATACTAAGGTTGGTATAAAAGCATATAAATTTAAAAAACTTTGTAATGCAAATAAAAAAACTATAAGGAACATGTTAAATAATGAAGTTCAGAGTTAGACTTTATAAAAATAAGTACAAATAAGTTTAATACAAACAGAAATCGGTTGGTGTCAAATCATTTAAGCACTCACCACCTCTTTAGAAGTTCTGGTATGATATGGTAATACAAAAGAAAAATTAAAATTATTAAATATTATTTTTTATTTACCATAATCAATAAATAAACCCAGGTTATCATTATAAAGCTTTATAATAGTTAATTTCAAACGACCATTTCGTAGTTTCATATGATCATAATATAATTCTATACGACCATGAAATATACCAAAACTATCATACTACCAAATAGCTAAAATATAATTTTTTGAATTTTGAATGAAAAATATTCAATAAAATCTTATTTAAAAAAATGCCTTTAGTTTTACCAAAATTTTATGTAAATCGTGCTAAAGTTCTGTTTTTTATAGAAAAATACTTGTTTGTTTACAAGTTAAAAAAATTTAACTATATTTTTGATTCTCATATCTTGCCAAAACATTTGTTCAGGTATTTTCAGACCCCATATATTTATCTCTGATGTTAAACTACTTAATTTATTCATGAAATTTTGAATAAATTTTACTGATTTAGAGCATCATATGGTCGGACTAGAACAATTTTTACTTTTTCCACTTGTCCTGTTGATGATATATGAATACATTTGTTTGATACTCATACCCTGGGGATAAAATCACTACAACGACAACGACAACGTTGTTACGCTATTTGACTTTTATGTTAAAATTTTGTTAATCAATGTCATTTTTCTTTATAAAACCACTCTGGGATACCAGCAAACAAAAATATATCACCATAATTTATTTTTCTCTTGTCTTGCTAAAATAACATTTATAGCCAACACTTGGAAACGATTTGCCACCCAGTGTCTTGTTTACTGGTGTAGAAAAATATCGAGAGACATGGTTTCGTCTTAAGTTTATGTTTTCACACAGATATTCAAGACATACCGGCTTAGATACATGTTTGGGGCTTAAATTGTAATAAACTTTTCTGCTTTCTTTCTCTTGCCATCATTTTGCATTTCTTTTTTGCGTGTGTTTACGTTTGCTTCTTACTGATAGCAGATAAAATAAAAATTGTGAGTAATAAGATGAGAAATCAAGTGAAAATTGTCATTAGAGTATTTGGTAGAAATTTATGATGGTATTCATTTTAATCCTGAAGTAGGGAAAAGTGAAAAAGTTTATTACTCATTTTAGTAGGAGGAAGTAAGTAAAAGCCGAGTTATCTTATTCCCAAAAGAAGTACCCTACTTAACTAGAGAGTGGTATCTTAAAAATATCATTAAATTTATTGAGCGCAAATGCGACTTTTACAGAGTGCTAAATAATGCTGTTTTTAATTTCATATATACACACATGGATTTACTGTATTGTTTTTGTATATTTTTTATTTCAGTTATAACTAATATTTTAGGATAAATGTACGTGAACGATCAAAGATCTACAAACGTTTTAATGCAGGCACTTCAATTTGAATTTTTAGGCACAAAAATTATGTTCCATGAATTTAAATACATTACAAAAGTGTTTAAATTTTTTATGAATTTAAACGCATAAGCATACTATGTATGGATAGAAAAGAGCAAACTCAACAAAATAAATCAGATTTATTAAAAAAATTTAATTTCTTCGAAATGTAAATATTTTACATGGAAGTTATGACATGTATTTTAATATCCCTTTATCCAGAAGCTTTTTTGAAAAGCTACAAACAATAAATGCAAAGGTTTTTATTAAGATACATACATATATATTTAAAAAAATCGGTTTTCTTAAGCTTCTTGCAAAGGCACTTGCCAAAAATTATTTGTAATCACATCCCTTTTTTTTTTGTAAACATATATTTTTTTAGTTTAGAACATCTGTAGTAAAAATTTTTTTAAGCCAACTAAATAAAATTGTAAAAAGTTGGCAATAAAGAAATTGCGCAGTTGAATTTAGTATTTATATTTTTGGCTTAATTTAAGTTTCCTTCCATTATCTACGAAAAACATGTAAAATGTCATATAATAAACGTTCACATAACACACACACATAATAAGGAGGCGGTCCTGGATATTTGCTGATTTTTAACACCAACGTTTTGGATCTGTTCAAGATTTGCTTATCGTAGGTACCATAAATTATACACAACGTAAGAAAAGTCTTATATATTAATATTCGTTTAGTAGCTTTAAATAAAAATAACTTGTTATATATGAATTTAATTACATACAATCAATAATTTGAAAAAACCTAACAAAAACTTTAAAATCAGGTTTAGACTCATTTCGTTCCGTTAAAACGAAATAAAATAACCCGCCTCTAAAATGAAACTAATAACTTGACTAACTTTTGATCAATTCCTTCATTTCATTGATAGCAAATATACAATGCAACAAGTTATCAGATGTCGAAGAAATTAAATTTTGATTTTTTTAACAAAACCTTGAACATTTTCAGTTCTACTTTTCACTAGGAGACAGTAAGCACTGAAAGAAACCACAATATTTAGTTTTTTTAAACAAACGTCTAATAAATCTTACTGAAATAAAGTGGTAAATTAGTGTATTTGATTAATATTAATGCCGCTCTTATTAACATTTAGATAATTACACATACTAGTACATATTAATTTTCCAATATGCAGTAGTATAGTCTACTCGAACGTATAATTAATACAAATAAAGGAGATTAATATTGCTTATTCGCAACCATGCATGTAGAAAGTTTTCATATTCATAAAATATTGTACATTATTATTTAAAATGTATAACAAAGATATTAAAGCATTTTGTAACATTTTCGTTTAAATGCTTTAAACAAAATTTATGAACCTTAAACATTTTTATTTAATTAAGTTTTCTTTTTAATACACGTAAGTAACACTCAGAAAATTATTGCTTGTGTAATATTGTGTTTTCTTTTAAAAAAATAAAATGAATAAGAAGGTTTGTACAAGAAAAAAGTCAGAAGTGGTAGAAAACATAATTATTAGCAACGACAAAATTGCGCGTTACGTTTATTCTTACGATGTCATCTGCTGTTATGTGGGTGTTTATTGTGTAAAAAAAATTACAAAGACAATATTGTTTAATTTTGTAATTATAGCAACAGCTTCAGTGCTTTTAAGTAAACTGTTGAATAGGGGAAACTACTGTGAAAGTTATCTGAATAAGAACAAATCTAATTTGTATCAAAAACTAGAAAATTTATTCACTGCAGAAAGTGATATGGCCATCCAGTTGTTAGTGGTCAAACTTAAACTTAATTATTCAATAGATGTATTCAAACAAAACAAATGGTGTAAAATTAAAATATTTTTTAACAAACAAAAATTTCAAAGATTTTATAAATTTAAGAAAAAAAATGTTTTGTCCCACAATAAGTTTTTTTTTTTATTAATTTGTAGGATTTTTGAAAAAAGGAAGCACAGCTCTTGCAATATGTTAAGCCAATATAATAAATAAACGCTTTAAGTTTCTTAAAACTACAAGAAAATTTAATATCATCGCATGTCTTATCATCGTAAAATCAAAATTTTACTTTGTCCGAGTATACAAACTACTAACTAATTATGATAAAAATACTTTTTTTGTAAGTTTTCAAACAAACTTCAACAGAAATTTAATTTCTTCTAAAAAAAACATTTGTAGCTACATTTTATACACAACATTTCGTGGTTTTTTTGTAGCCATAAAATTTAAAATTACTTTTGAAATTCTGTTATAAGCCATTTTTACATTTCTCTTAAAATATTTATATATAAATTGATTGTCATTTCCCAAAACCAAAAAAAAAACAACAAAAAAATTAATTCGAATTAATGACTTGTGCCTTATATTTACTTAAAATCACACGGCATTTACAAGTTTTGTTCCCACTTGATTTAAACCACATTTTGGGCCTAGTTGGTCATGCTTGTTTTAAAGAGAAATTTTGGGCTTAACACATTTTTTTTCTGTAAAGTTTTCTGTTATTGGTGTGGTTATTATATACAGACTGTTAAATAACTTGTGTATGGTGGTTGCGTTATGAAAGGACAAGAACGTTAAACTAATATTATCAAGATTTTTTTGTAATTAACAAATATATAATGTCAAAAGAGTTTGTAGATTTTTTTGTAAATCCTTTTGAATAAAGTGGTAGCAGCACGTGTTAAAGGCAGCCAGAAAAAAATTAGTGAAACAGAAGAAAGCAAAAAGCCTTAAAACAAATTATTTTATACAAATATAAATAAAAAGTTAACAAAAAAAAATTGTTTTCACTTAGTGGCATATGGCCAGAAAAAGAAACAATATTTATAAGGCTGCTACATTTATTGACAAGTTTCAGTTGATCATTTATCATGAGAAAAATAAAGACAGTTAAAACCATTTGCTTGAAATTTGTAAAACAAATTAATAAATAAAAGTAAATTTGTTGTTGATGTTTTTAAATTCAGTAAGATTTAGCTTAACTGTTAAAAAAATATTTCAAATTTCTTAATTGTGTTTAAACGTTTCTTTAATTTTCTTGTGATTTCGGTTTGTTTTGTCAACGATGTCATAAATTGAAAATAGCATTTTGCGGCGCTATTATGTCTTAACGTCCAAAAGAATTGTCAGGCACCCACCCTTAATTATATTGTTGGCTAAAACTAACCCTTTAAGTCGAATATTAAAGTTAAATTTAATATAAAAACACTCCTTGATTTTTTTTTAGTAAAAACTCATGTGTGATGATGAATTGGACTTTAACTTTCATAGCTGTCACATAAATACTTGTATTTAAATTAAACACACAAGTTTTTTATAAACACACGTGTGCTAACCCCATAAAATTTTTTTCCCGAAAATCAACTTAACGATTATAAGGCCCCTAAAAATATTGTTACTGAATGACAACTATTTACTACAAAAGTCTTTACTAAATTGGTTCATAATTACTCAAAATTGCTTCACAAAACACAAATTGGAATCAAGGTAAAATTCATTTAACTGCTGAAAATCACCTTAATGCTTATAATATTCAAAAAAAAAACACAAAATTTTTGGCTGACAAATTTGAATTTTCGAAATCGAATTATTAACTTTTTTTGTCAAAAACAGCAGACTAACGCAATCAATAGTCATATAAGCAACCACATTACTGATACAATTGTAACTTCGTTATAAGTTTTCTCTAAAATGACGCTTTAAATCATTAAGAAATGAGAAGAGTTTTCCCAACAATAATTCTAGCACCCAGAGGTACCAGTAACTCATATCAATAAAAACCTAATTTTTCCTAAGAAATTTAATGAGTTCTTTGAAAAAATAAATTTTCAACATAATAATATGTTAAGACAATCTATTTATACCCTCTATTATAAGTGGCAAAGGTGTATATTTGTTAGTTGATTCATTTGAATTCCGCAATATTTATTTAAGGAACAAATACTTCTGGTTGAGGTCATCAAAGAACTTTGAATACAATTTTTTAATGTAAAATATGCTAATAAATATTGAGACAACATAATGTCTATGGAAATGTGTGCAAACATGACGTAATTTTTCTTTATATATTTCATGGAATTTATTAATTTATTTAGGTTTTTGACTTGTCTAAATGCAAACATTAGTAAATGGATAATTAATGAACCATATTAAATACTTAAAACATGTTGGGTTAATAAACTACAAATCAGGGTGTATTTATGTTTTACGACACTGAAAACAGGGGGAGGATATTTTGTCCACCCTTTATTCATATTTATAATTGTTTTCTGTCTATGAACTTTCACATACATATATATATAATAGTCTAAAACCATTTCATTATTAAAAGCTATAACTCATATATCAATAGATTAGTTTTTATTTACGGAAAACAAACACTTAATATTTATGCCAAATTAAATGTTTTTAAATCAAAATTTTACGACTTAGAAAATATAATATAGTCGTAACTAAATCGCAACTATCTTTTTTGTCTGTCCCTTTGCTTACCCTAAAACTTTTTTTTGTATACTATTTGTTCTGAAAAATCTAGATAAATTAGCTCATAAGCAGCAAAAATAGGCAGCCTTAATAGAAAAATTTGTGTTCTACGTTGATAAACAGTTTTTAATATATTTGTTTCATATATAATGATCACAGTTTTAAAAACATAATTTTAAGGTGTGGCAACACGATAACAGAATAAGGAGAAAATATAATAGAACCTGAAATAACTTAAATGATTTACTCAAGGAAATTATGATTCTAAAAGAAATAAAAGATTTCTGTTAATTCCCCTAGTAAAAGTTAAAACAAGCGCAATAACAATAAGAATTAAAAGATTATTTTATTGCAAATTTTTTTTACTTGACTGAGCCTAACCACCCGCCTTTTTACTATACTGTTGTTTTACACTACTCAATGCATCTTTATTATCTTCTCTATTTAATATTTATTCTAAAAATTCTTTAACTTTAGCATTTGTTTTGTAATTGATTTAGAAATAAAATCTAAATGGCGAGATAATGTAAGAAACAGTTTTCTTTAAAAATAAATAAATAAAATAGGCAATTTGTTTTTTGATAAAAGTTTTTCATTAAATTTTAAGAATTTATTACTTTTTTCACTTAAAAAACTTTAATATTTTTTCTTTTCTTTTCTTCTCCTTAAAATCAGGGCAAGCAAATAGTTATTAGAACAAGGAATGGTGTAACATCTGCAAGTTTTAATATTAAATAATGACTAGAACAATAAAAACATAAAAGAGAACTATTTCTGCTTAATAATTTCAACCATTTAGGTATGAAAATAAAAATTATATAAAAACAAAGTGGTTTTAACCTGTAAAAATGGAAACTTTGTTTCATCTGTTACATAAGTTTCCCAGCCAGGAATTAAATACAAAGTATAGAGATTTACTAATATTTTATTTTTAATTTCAGTAATTCAAAAACCTCAAATCTTTAATATGGAAACTCTGAACTTCAGAAATTTGCCTATTATAAAATTTATTAAGAAAAAGCTTTAAACAATAATTACTTAAGACCCATTCAGTTTACAATATAAGTCTCACACCCAGAGAAAAAACATGGTTGATATAATCACAGACAATTTTAAAATTCTATGGTTAATACAATCGTTATATGATGGACATAATCATAATATGGTTGTAGTCATATTTTACGTCAATACCATGAATCACTATATGTTTATCCAAACTATAAACTTTGTTACGGATAATCATATATGTATATGATGGTTTTAGAATATATGATAACCATAATGAAACCATCATATATTTTTATTTTATTTTGATTATCCGTAACAAATTTTATAGTTTGGACAAACATATAATGATTCTTGCCATCATATATATGATCATGGTATTGATGTAAAATATGATTACAACCATATTATGAATATGGTAATCATATAACGATTGTAATTATCATATAATTTTAAAATTGTCTGTGATCATATTACCGTAACCATATTCATTCATGTTTTTTCTTTGCGTGCATGGCTTTATTTGACTTTAAAATTTTTGTTGTACATAAGATCATATTTATAAAAAACTTAAAGGTTTTTGAGGTTTGATATTTTTTATGGCAGAAAAGTTAAAAAAAACACGATATAAAAATATTTTCCTGACACCTTACTCCCAAATGTTTGTTATTTTATGTAGGAAACATAAGGAATTTTTAAAACAACGTTTATAAAGAAATTATACAATAAATTGTGTCTTACGATTTACGTGTGATTTATTTAGAGGGATATTTAAATTACTTATACGTGCACATGTACGTACTCATACGGGAGGAACAAACATATTTTGATAACAGTGCTTTGAAATAAAGATCAAAAGTTCTTTGAATAATTTTCTATTAGGTTGGCATCTTAGTTAGTGCGAATTTAATTGATAGATAGTTTTAGTAAAATTGAAGTATTTAAAATTGTATGCGCACATACACACACACACACACACATAGTTATTTGACAGTTGCTATCTTAAGTGAGGAAAAACATTTCCACATTTTCAAATAAATTGTAAATTCAAAAAGCATTCTAGTCATAGTTTGCTTATTTCTGAAGGGGAACGTCTGTGCCAACATATTTTGCTAAATTTTATGGCAAAGATTTTTATTTCAAATGTTCTAGTCATCCAAGTAATAAAATAAAAATTAATGGAAAGCATATCAAAGCAGGTTTACTATAAAAAAGAACAAGTAAAAGCTGCATGCAATTAAAAGTTATATAAAGGCATCAACTACGGCGAAAATCTCGATACATGAATTTCTTATGACGTAAGAGACAAACTAATTTGAAGTTAAATCACGTAACCAAACGAACAATTTAGATATAGTTTTTTTAACAATTAACTAAATCAAGCAATAAAATTTAGGAAAATTGTAAGGGTGTTGTACATTTATATTGGACAATCAACAGAATGTAATAAAACTTTATTAAGATGAGTGGATCCATTAATATATATTTTGACCTTTAGATACCTTTTTTTTCTTTTTTTTTGCAATTTTCTTTAATGGTTAACATATAACAAGGATAGCTATTTTTGATTAAAAAAAAAACACTTTTTAGTTAATGATGCTGCCAGAAGGAAGACAAAAGTCATTTAATAAAGTGGACAATACTTGACTGAACAAATACTGTCATTTCTTTTCTCTAAAATAAAAACGCTCTTGACTAAGTTAAAAACATAACAATTTCAAAAGATAATTCATAGAATTCATAAAAATGTTTTTAGTATTTCTTGACTTAAAGGCATCTTTAAAAAAATTATCTAATAACACGCCAAAGTTTACGGATATTAATAATAAAATTTTTAAACATGTACTTTTAGTTTTTATAAACTTTGACTTTGATAATAAATTTGGGTAAATTCCTTTATCAAATGCAATGATTTTAAAATAAGTTCACAATAATGACATCTAAGAGTGTGGAATAATAAAGAAAAATTATTTTTTAAACAAATAAAATTTTAAGATCTTAGTTTCAATTAAAATTGCAATAATATATGTATGTTTTTTAAACTTAAACTAAAAATTGTTTGGAGTATTTGACCTAATTCCGGCCTCATACAAGTTACAATTACATACATTATTTTAACATACTGGAAATATCCCGATGAAACCTTTCCTAATATATGTCAATAATGGCTTGTAGGTTTAGGAAAGAAGTCAAAGTGGGATTATTGTAAAAATACTATAAGTGACATATTACAGCCTAGTACTTAATATGAAAAAAAAACAATTCTTCTAACAGAAGCTGAGACTGCTATTTTGACTTTCTAAGCGGAAATTCTGCTACTGAGCTTTAAAGATTAGTTTACACAGTACTAACATCGGATAATACCGTTAAATCATAAGTGGCTGAAAGAAGGCGGACGAAAGAAAGAACACATATATATTTCCAACTTAGGTCCAGGCATTCTTAGCTCAAAAATTTAATATTTACAATTAGTATAAAGTTTGTGACGCTGTTAACAGATTTCCGTCCTCAGTTATTATTTGACATTTTACTCTTTAAGGTCAAGCCAATTTTTGTTACATACTTTGCCATCGGGCTCATTTTAATGTTATTGTATTTTTTGAAATCTTTCAAAAAAAATTTAATTTTTTCGCGACTAATCGAATAATCAAAACAGAAATAAACAGTATACCTCTAACCCCTTACCTATTTCTTTCTACTCCAATAAGGAGCAGAGAACTGTAATACTTTCACTATACCATTGTTTTTTCTTTTTAAACAAGACTTCATTCATTGAAATAATTGTTTCCTCCGATTGTCACCATCTGTCCCCAATATAACTAAAACAATTAGTGGAAGAAAGGAATTTAATTATATCGTTCAAGTAATTAAATGGCAAATATCTAATTTGTCTTTAATAAGGTATTAATTTTGAATAATTAGTTACACTCTCCCGATATGTTAAGGCCCATAAAATTAAAGTGCGAACTAATATTGCAAAACGGAACTAGGGTTTTACTCAGCTCAAGTAGTACTATCGAACCTATATTGCCAAGTCTGTGTACTTTGCAAAAACTTGTTTTTTGTCACACAGTGTAATTTAACTTACGGATAAAAACAAAAACTCACATTTATAAATACGATAAAAAAAATAACTAATGGATAAAAAAACAATAATTGCCCAAAGTTTTACTTGCGATAGAACTTCTTGTAATATTCCAAAGTAAATTTCAATTCAGATACCTACATTGGTTGTAACGTTTAAAATTTTTTAAACTTTTTATAATCACACTCTTGCACTGTACTCGTATTTCTAAGATAAAGGCTTTATTGAATTTAATAATCATTATATCTGTGTGGAATAATTCTTAATCAAGCGTAAAGAAATAAGATGTAAGAAAAAAATATAATAGCGTTGGTTTGTATTTATCATTAAATCTATATTTACGCTTAATTGCAAATAAAAATGTTAATTTCAAAATTGTAAAGCATCTTATACAGCTGTTTTATAATTTCACTGCCATAGAAATTTTTTTAAAAAGTTTGTGTATCCTCTTTAAATTTTTCTATTCATTTTAATATCCTTATCAAATATTGACAATATGAAAGAATTTTTCTTTCCAACACGTACTGTTTGTTTTCGGCAGGCTTTCTATTAATTATTAGTTACAGAATAACACCCAGTGAAAACATATTTTATTCTTAATTTTAAAATTATTCAAGGAAATTTAATAACATTATGTTAAGTATTTGGGGGGAGAGTCAGGGTCGTTATAATATAATACAGAAAAACGTTTTTAATATTTATGAAATTACCTCAATATAAACGATAATTTTGTGGTATTACAGCTTCTAGAAAGTAAATTAGGTCACATTTCGATAACAACGCATCGAATATTGGTTAACAAGTGCTCAAACTTATCAGGTTCTTTTTTAATAAGAATAAGTTTTTACATAGGAAATAATAAACATTAAATTACTTGAACAACATGGCCTATTAACGTGACTATTTCATGTATCTTATCGTTTGTTAAATACACCTTTAAGTATTTTTAAAATGTCGTCTGCTGTATAAAATAGGACAGCAAAAAGGAGGAAAATTATTATTCAACGTGAACATTTGTCTATTTTAGTCAAATTTATCTCATTCAGACCATAATCTCCCAAAACCTATTTAAGATTCTGGTGAAGCTAACAGAAAATTATAAAACTTTAATAACCATAAGGATTTTTATGTAAAGAAAGCATACGTTTTCATTCATTACAAAACTTTTAATTTTTATGAGGAATCTGAGGGTAGTATAGAAATAAAATTAATTAATATCTTACGGAAAACTATATAAACAATGTATTTAACGGGCAACTAAAACAATATTTGAAATATTTTTATAACATCTAAAAATAATATCTTCAATAAATGTACAGAGTTTTGAAGAAGAAAAACTTAAAATTAAATGATTCAATTAATTTGCTCAATACCAAAGACATCTCCTAAGAATTTTCCAAATTATTTTTTTTAATGTTAGTATTGGTGGATCTAAAGCTATTGCGCTCATGCCTATGTTGGGGATAAAAATAAAAAAAAAATTAATTAAAAGAACAATTTGTTTGTCATAGTTTATAAGGCATTTTTGTTTATTCAAAAGTATTCATTTAGTTTTAAAGATTTTTTTATCTATATTTTTAAAGTTTAAAAAATTTAGTTTTACGATCTACTTTGGGTCTGACTTAAGCACCAGTGAAGAACATTTAGACCAGTTTAATTCTACAATAAAATGAGAAATTAATTAATACATTTATTTTAAACTAAATCAAAAGAAAACTTTATTCTCATATTTCCCAAAATGTTAACAATTTGTGAAGTTGTGCGTTGTCAACCAAATAACGAATATACTTCAATGGCTGATAGTTAAGGGTTAGTAACGATGAATTTTAATACCAATGTTTTAATTATTTAAAAAAGTTTAATGTTTGTCATAGACAAAAAAAGTCCATCAACCCCAATAGACTACACTGACCAACCCAAACTCCTTCTTTGTTTCTGATTAGTGTAAGTAAATAAATATTTAGATTTGGTACACAGAACTTTTTAAAATAAAGGAAAAAAAAACCTATTGGTTTTGGATAAAATTGTTCTTAATTTTTCCTAATACCCACCGAATTTACTTTCGTCCCAACTCCCAAATAGTTAATCATACTAACACGGTAATTTCTATCATTAAATAATATTTTAAAAAAATGTACAATCGTATCAACTTTTCCATCCCAGCTTTAAAAACTGCAAATTGCAACACGAACTACTTGTTTTAAAAAAATAAAATACTTTTTCTGCTCTTTGAATTTTGCTGTTATTTTCTCTTGCTATTTCTTAAGGCAAATACAAGGCGAATTCATATCAGGTGGCCTCAGTTCGGAGAGGATTTTTTCACCATTTTTTTTATATGAAGTTTGATATTTAGCTTTACAAGAAGAGAGGGAAAATTATTTTTTATGTGTGGAGTTTAACATTAACGTAGTTAAAAAAAAAAGTTATCAGCTGATTGACTGAAGCCACCTGATATAAACTCGCCTTGGGCAAATAGATATGAAACAACAATAATAATAAATGCTTTGCATAACATACACAACAACAAAAATACGAGTAAAGTCTGTTTACTGTTGAGAACTCATAATAATTCATCCAAGGCAATTGATTTCAATGGCTGATATTTCTCTTCACTTTTGTGTAAAGCTTCGGCTGTAGATTTGTTTACATTAAAAATGAAATTTCCGATCCCGATTTGAAATGATAAACTTCATGTGTAGAAAAATTTTAACGAAAAATGTTCTTCGAATTTCACTCATCCTCTACTTATAAAATTACATTATGTTTCTTTATAACCCAAAATTTAATAACGCACTTATGAAACAATTATTCCTCAGAATTATGTTATAAAATATGATTATGCATTACAATTTAATTTCAAGGTACTGTATCACAATCTGTTCTATTTGCGCACGTACACATGAATTCCCAAAAAAGGAAAGAGTTTTTTTCCTTTCACAGATAAAAACTTAAGAAAATTTCATGTGTTGATATTTATCGTTAAATTATATGTTAAATTTAAAAACAAAAATTTGCTAAATATTTGAATTAAATATAACAGTAGAAAAGCTAAACAAAAATTTAATTTTACTATTCGCAACTTTAGCAGTATGTTAAGTATTAATATATACACACATGGATTTACAGTTTATATTTACATATATAAATACATTTAAACTAATATAGGTATATAAAGTAAAGATAACAATTATAAAAATTGTTTACTTCTCTTTGTTTAAAATGTGTAACGGAAGCTCTCAATATCAAAAAAAAATTTTTTTTTAATTTCTTGGCAGAATGTTTTTTTTTTTACTAAATACAATACAAATAAATATAAACCGAACCCAACTTAATATTTTAAAATGATTAAAATAAACAAAATAACTAGAATAACTGATTGATTGAATAATTGAATTGTTAAAATCAATTTAGTTCTATTAAACATTTAAAACTGCTTAGTATAAAATACATACGTACCTAGAAGCTAATGAATACTTTAATGGACCCCTACACAATTTAATGCTTAAAATGCTTATTTGTTTCATGAATATATGTATATACTTGTTAAGTTTAATTTTTTTGCTAACAATTAATAAATATTATTTGTATACCCTTCACCTAAGATGATAAGGGTATATATAAGTTTGTCATTCCGTTTGTAATTTCTACAATATTCATTTGCGACCCCATAAAGTATATATATTCTGAATCCTTATAGATAGGGAAGTCGAA
The DNA here is from genome assembly GCA_003055125.1 of Paykullia maculata. Classification (NCBI taxonomy): domain Eukaryota; kingdom Metazoa; phylum Arthropoda; class Insecta; order Diptera; family Rhinophoridae; genus Paykullia; species Paykullia maculata. Next base: position 41,161 of record NDXZ01013551.1, read on the forward strand.
TAAGCCATGTCCGTCTGTCCGTCTGTCTGTCTGTCCGTCTGTTGAAATCAAGTTTTCTCCGCCTCCCGATGACGTATGGACACGTTATTGGTAACAAACGATCAGAAATTTTCCTGAAATGTTTACTATTGAAAACCAGTAAAGTGGCTAATAACTGACCGAGATGTAAGCCGAAAAAGACGACTACCGTCTGTTGAAATCAAGTTTTCTCAGCCCCCCGATGTTGTACGAACGTGTTATTGGTATCAAACAATTAGAAATTACACATGCCTTTTGAGAAATAAAATTAAAAAAATGCTTGAGATATAAGCAAAAAAAAATTTGTTCGGAAAAAAAAATTTCCTTTTTTTGCGGAAATACACGCAGTGAAGGGTATATAAGATTTGGCACCTCCAAATATAGCGCTCTTAGTTGTTTTTAATTTAAACTAATAACTATTTAAAAAATCTGCTTAAAATATATGTTAAATCCGCACCTGATTCTTACATGTAAATATATATAATCCTTTATAAATTTCTATAAGAAACATAGGGCCTATTTTAAGAAAATTTTCTTATTGAAACATAATTTACATTTGGTATAGTTAAATATCTATGAATATTTTATCATTTTTTTAACTTTTGAATGCAACATATTTCTTCAGAATTTAAAACAATATAATAAAATTCAACATTATAGGGCTTTAATGTACTCAGTAACTTAAATTAAAATTAATGGGCATAAGAAACACATACATACATATCTGATGACAAAAAAAAAGATTAACTTAACACAAGCCTTTTTTTAATGATTTTAGTACAAATGTATAAAGATATGGGGATATTTAATGGTTTATGTTTACTTTTATATTTATTATTTTTTATTTATCTGAGGCCCTATGCTCTTCACGGAGTTAATTGGAAAGATAAAAAGATGTTATTCAATATTATTTGAAATAAGAATTTCAACCAACAATTTGTAAAATGAACTTAAAATATTTTCAAAATTAATGGCTCTTATAATTTTGTTAAAAAAAAATGTATTCCACCATTGCTTTACAATGCCCACGTTTCATCAAACGTACCTGCTTTTGCAAGTCGTTGGTTTTTGTTCAAAAATTCCTCTATTAAAAGTTTGTACAAAAAAAATTTAATTTTTAAAACCCTTATTTTTTGTCATGTTTTAATTTTACAAGGCAAAAAAATTAAATAAATATTTCATTTTCTTAACAAGACTTAAAAAAATGTATATAACCTTTAAGGCTGTTAAGAAAACAATTTCGGTTTAACTATTCTTTAGAAGCCACTTAACAATTTAAAGGTTATTTTCTGCATTATAAAAATTAAAGAAAATTTTTACATATTTTTTTTGCTACAAACAAACAACAACACAATTTCAATTAATTACTTTTAAAAAGCCTGTTCACGTTCTTTGACTTAAATCCCTATACTAGGCCACATAAGTTTCAAGCTTTCAATTTTCAATTTTAAAACACATTTTTTTCTATCAAAAAGAATAAAAACAATTTAAATTTATTACAAAAAATATCACTTAAAGCACGTTTTTGTTAATTACATTAAAGTTATAGGTTCTTTTGTTTAAAATCACTTCCTTTTTAAGCATTTGATTTTGTGATTTTTATTGTAAAACATTCTTTTGTTTTACAATAAAAATGGCATTTGTATTCATAGCATTTGCATTTAAGTTTTGTTCCGCTTTCGTTTTGCTTTGTTTTTTATTTTTTTATTTATTTTCAAGTTGTTAAATGGAACCTATTGTGTGTTACAATAAAAATACTTACTTTTATAGGAATGTCAAAAATAACAATACAAATATAATTTCTGATTAGTAAAGCCGCCAGAGTTATTCGTTTCATTGGTAAAAATAAAATGGAAATTAAATTAAAAAACTTCATGTGTTCTTTTAACAATTATTATGTTTTGTTAAAATAAATAATATGTCACGCATTTTTTGTTTCAAACACACATTTTTATGCCACAGAGGCCATAAAATCTATGATATATTAGACCAAAGTTCTAGTGTTAACAAATAATATACAGCTGTGACAAATTTAAAATGCTCACCCAAAAATAATTGGTTTTCTTTCAAAGAAAATATTTTAACACAAAAGAACATTTGTCGTAAAGTTTTTTAAATTATATTTAACAATAATAAAGGTTCTTTATATCTTATAAATTCTTACTTGAGTTTTACAAAGGATTTACACAATAACATAGAATTTGTTGATTTCTTTCATAAAAATATTATTATGGTTAAATCTAAAAAAATCTTAAATTTCCGGATACTTAATAACTTTTTGCTTACTTTTTTGGTACCAAATAAGACTAAAAAAACAGCAAACAATTTTACAAATTTTTTATTCTGGTTCTTATTTAAGAAAAGCTGCGAAAAATGTTAGTTCTAGTAAACGTTGATGAATAACAACTAAGTTTTAGCATCATATTATTTGTCTCGGTCCTCTGTCTTTGGACTATTTTATACTGAAAACACTTAATGAGATCTTGTTTAAAATTTTAGATATTTTACAAATGTTATAATAAACTTGGTATACCTCCCTTCATTATTGTTGTTGTGCATAAAAATAACATTAACCTCTAGTGAGAAGCAAAAATAATGGCCCAAAAATAATTTCTCCTTCTTTTTGTTTTGCTCTTCCATTGTATTCTTCTTGTGCTGGTTGTGCTGATTCTGTTTTTGTATGTTGTTATTGTTTGCCACGTTCTCTGTGAAATAATCGTAAATAACAATTATCGCTTTTTTTTTGTTTTGTTCTATTTGGTTTTTTTAACAGTTGGTAATAGCTTGTATTTAGGTTAACAATATTAGAAAGAGGACCTTCTGCCCCAGTGTGCGTGTCAGGTCAAAAATGCTATTATTTGATTTTTCGTCGTAAATTTCTCGAAAGAAATTCTCAAATTAAATTTTTAATATTTAATTTTGTACGGTTAATTTAGGCTAAATTTATGTTCCTTAGTACAGGACAAGGTGTAATTTTTTTGCAAGACTGCTTCAAAAGAAAGGCAGATTAATTTCTGCTCTACATTGTTTACAATACACTTCCTGTGTTTATTGTTTTTTGAAAGTAAATTGTTTAGATTCTTCTTGTTGTTTTCTTTTGTACTTTTTTTTGCATTATTTGAACATTTTAGCGAAACCAAAATGTCTGTTTCTGTATTTGTTGCCGTAGTGCTGCCACCTTGTGAATAAACACACCTTTTTTCTTAAAAATATTAGGAATATTTTTTTTATTATTTTAATAAAATAATAGACAGATGATTTAATATTAAAATGTCTACCATTAGTTTTTTTAGTAATTTTTACTAAATCATATCTGTCACGTTTGACAAGCATATGGGTGCACATTCAAATTCCATGATTTTTATTGTAAAACATTCTTTTGTTTAACTATAAAATCACAAAATTAAATGTTTGCTTAAAATCACTTCCTTGATTTTAAGCTAAGCAATTAACAACAATGTTTTTTAAATAAGATTTGTTGTAAAAAATTTAAATTGTGTTACTGTTTTTGATAGAAACAGAAGAACATTTTTAAAATATTTAAAAATATTTGTGTTTTTTATGTACAGCAGTAAATTAACTTGGAACCCTGAATCCTTTGATAAGTTTTTAAATTAATATATATTTTATTAAAAATTATTAATAAAAATTAATTAACCATAAAAAAAATCTATTATTTTTAAAATTTAAAATATTTAGCTATAAGATGTTTACATATTTTTTTTTATTGTTCAAAATAATTGAAATGTGTTTAAAATATTCTTTAGTTTGTCTCTATATAAAGTATTTAGTTGTATTGAATGGCACGTTTATGGCTTTTTTACAACTCAACAAATTTATTCACCTGATTCATTTATTATTAATATAAGTTTATATATATTTTTATAAGTATACAACAAATATATACAAAACAAATTTAATTTTATTAAAATAACAAAACCCCATACACCAAAATTTATTAACATATGTACATACATTATCTAGGACATTATTTATGGCAAATAATACTTTCACCACAATGACGTTTATTGGTTTTTTGTTGTTTTTATTTGCATTTTTCAATTCCTTTTAAGTTTAAGAGAACTAGCATAACACTCGTTATGTTTACATATAAGTTAAAAATAAATAAATAAAAATATAAATATGTTTAGCTTTTATTTTTTAGTGAAAACGATCAATCTACATATGCAAATTTGGCCATATCTTTCCTACTGATTTAGCATTCCACACAAACTAGACGCATAAATTATTTGGGTCCCCTTTCTTTGTGTATTTCATTTAGTAAGTAAAGCCTCCACACGTTTCTGACTAACTAAAGAAAAATGTGTTTATTTATGTGTAACTGGATAACGAAATATAAATTGTCCTACATTTTTCTTAACAAATTTATTTGTGGTTATGCAAATTAGGTAGGGGGAGAAGTAAATGGAACAACAACTAACTTTGTTTGTTATAACACTGTATGTCACACCTATAAGCACACCCTTAGGGATGTATATTTTGAAATTAAAAGAAAATCACTTGTAATGAAAAACTGATAAAAAAATCTACCATAACACCTATACCACGTGCTATTAAATTATATTGATTAAAGAACTATTTCTACACTAAAATGATGAATTCTTGTTCATAGTGTTTTGTTTAACTAAACATTTTAATATGGGTAGAGAATGGCAACTCTATTAAATTATCAAACTTTAATATTGGTACACTGCTATAGCAAATTTTACGCTTATACTGAATTATTCCTGTTCATTTAAAAATACATAAAACCTTCAAAGCAAAAGCTGTTGTCTAACTAATAGTAACGAAAGTATCAAGTTTAAAAATGTGTACAATACTATAGCATGTTTTTAGGTAACTCACATTAGATGTTGTCCAACTACTAGTCAACTAGTCAATGGTTTTTGGTGGCTTAACTAATGGTAGACCTGTAAATAAAATATTATTTGCCTAACCATAATCATTAGTAAACTAATGACAATGAATTTGGACATAATTCTTTTTAACTTCATTATTCTTAAGATCACAATTTTATACATATTTCAAAAAAAGCTTAAAAACTATTTTTTTTTTAAGCTTCGTTCAAATTATTTCTTTCAGTTTATTAAATATCAAGAAAATTATAGTGTGTCTTTAGCAATGGCACGGCAACATTCCATTACAATTATTGTTAAAACCACACAAAACAACGCCAGAAAAAAGCAAAGTAAATGTAAGCAAAGCGTATCGCCGAATATCGAACACAAAAACAATGCTCTCTTTTCTACCCATAATATGCTACCCAACATAATATTTCACTTCCAAATGTTTGCCCATCTAAACTAACTCTAATCTTATACAAATATTAAATTTACGCCTAAATTAAGTGTATTGTTGTGCTGTAATAGATGTTTAGCAGCCTTAAAGTAAATTCCACATTTGAAATCACATTTGTTATCTTATAACTATTTCAATAATTCGTAGATACTCATTTTTTAGCTCATTAGAGCCTTAAATTATTTCTCCTTTGCACAAAAACTGCGATTTTTTGAAATTTTCCTTACATTTTCTAAATACAAATACTTCCTACAGATCCATTTTTAGTTGATAAACAAATCTAAATAACGAAGAATGATATCACAGGTTTTAAATTTCTTATTATGTCGTCAACAATAAGAACATTTGTAAATAAATCACATATTTGTTATTTTTGACAATCAAAAAATTTGGTAAATGTCTTTGACTTTGTAGAACAAACCTTCGTATGCATGACTATTTTGGATAGTCATTAGAAATAAATACTTAGTCCTGGATTCCAAACTTAGTGTATAAATGTTGTATTAAATGTTTGTGTAATTACGCAAATAAACCAAAAATATAATTTTAGATACGAAAGTTTATTGATCCCGTATGAGAAATCAAAATGATAACTGTAGTTTGAGTGTTTTAAATTTAGTCTGAATAAACTACAAAAATTATTTCAGGTAAATTTATTGTATCTTTAAGTCTGCTATTAAAAATGATTAAATTTTCAATGAGTTAAAAGGAAACAACCAAGTTAATTCAGTCCACAATTAAAGAACGTTTAAATAAAGTGATGGCAAATAAGTTCATATCTTTACCTGGCCTTCTTGGTTCATTAGGTAATAATCAGCTAATTAATTGAAAAAGCAGTCATTGCACTTTTGCTCCTTAAGGGAATAATTGTAATATGTTTCTATACCCATTTTTATTTCTATATGAATTCTGATATTGAGCAACAAGATTGATTTGTCAATATAATAATCATAATATTAAAATTAAATATTTCCATGGAAATAAAATACATAAATTTTTAGCCTGAGGTGCTTTTTAATACATAATATTACGAGTAATTGCATAAGTGACTAAATCAGTTAACAAATAAAAGATAAACGAGAAAATATTTTAAATTTATTTAAGTATTACAAATAGTTTCTATAGAAAATGTTCGTATTGTTTTGCTTTTTTGAAATATAAGTTGCGAAAATATTACATTTAAAACACTTGTTACTCTTCTACTTAAAAGAATAGATCATATCTATGCTTTAACATATGTTTTTGTAAAACGTTTTTTGATTGTCTCTGCGTCGCATTAAATTTAAGTTTATCTTTTTTGCAGACAATTTAATATTTATTGGTTCTTAGCACAAACAAAAGGTTTAATTTTCAGTTGATTTTATTATTGGCAATAATAACTTTTTTCATTTTATTGCCACATAAATAGTCTGATACCAACAAACATACACATGTTTATACATATCTACAACCTTTATAAACAAATATTTCTATTAATACTTGTTTGAGATTTATTTCTTCTACCTACTTATTTATTTTCTTCAATTTTTTTTTTTTGTTATTATTTGTTTATTAAGGTTATTGTTATTTTTATTATTTTCTAAAAATATTTCTTGCTAAAAATAGCTGTTTACAAGATTTTGATAAGTTATTTAGTTGGTGGATTGAACTCTTAAAAGGTCTCAATAAAACCCTTGAAGTGAAAATCGTAATAATAATTCTTTAATCGTAATAATAATCGAAAACTTAATAAAAAAAACATAAAGTAAAGCAAACGAAAGTAATTTTAAGTCATTATATCGAACATATGTGGTCTAGTCAAGTGTATTGATGTGTAGTTAATCGAACATAAATCAAAAATTCTAAGGCTACAAAATATCTTGTGTCTGCTGATGTTGAAAAATTTTTGTGACAATGACTTTTAAAATTAAGTTTTTATAATTATTTTTATGCCACAGCCGCCACTAGGTATGGCATTCTTGGCCGTGGTGGGTATAACAAATTGGCAAATTTGAGGTTATAAAGTAAGTTGACTTTAAAACACTCTTTTGTGGCAACCTTAAACTTATTGGTAGAGATATGGGAGTAAATAAAAAAAAAATTTAGATTAATGGCTTAATGACAGCTTATCATATCGGTAGACGCCTGCTTTTTTACAAAACTTTTAATAACAATTTGATACAACGCTTCGCTTATCTCGCTAATGTAACGCTGAGTTTTTCTCTCTCATTAAATAATTTTTTTGTGGTTTTTCATGTAAAACGAACAAAGGCCAGCGGCATTAAGTCTCCAGATGTCGCCAAATCGATAATTTATGCAACTTGAAAATTTTTCACACAACAACTGAACTGTTTGACCGACTCTGCGGATCGTAGCGCCATCTTGTTAAAGCCAAATATCACAGATATCGACTTTCGTCAGTTGCGACTATTATTGGAAAAGGTTTTAAAACTAATACAATTTGATTTGTTTTAGACAAGCCGGATTTGTTTCCTATATCAATTTATTTCAATTCAAAAAAAAGTTAAGCCACTGCTGTTGTCAAAAAAAAGCATAAACTTCCTATTAAAAAAAGGACCACATGCCACATATGTTTACAGTTTCAATTTTTTTCTGAAACTATAAGCTTTTTTTAAATAAATAAATTAATAAATAAATTAATTTTAAATAAGTTTTTGTACAGCTTTAGAGGAAAATGAAAAATTTGTATAAATAATTAAGTTTGGATAACGGTTCAGAAATTTTGTGGTTACATGCTTTATGATAGCGGAAATCGTTACTATGGTTCCTGCTTACATCTTATAAAACTCAGTCTTATTTACTGGGTTGTCATAACTGCTTTTAATCTTCCATTAATAAAACTTTATGCTGTAAAAGTTATTACCACAGTCCGTGTTAATCCATTACTAGTGTATTTTAGGTCAAGAGTATTAAAAAGAATGTCTCACATATTTATGTCTATCATTTCCATAAATTTAGGTGATAATTTGGAAAGACACAAAAGTTTCTTAACAAATTATGAGTATTTTGTAAGTAATAAAAACAAAAAACCTTTTTAAAATTTTTACTTTTAAGTCTTCTGGCAGAAAATGTATTTTGTTTTATCACTATAAAATTGTAGTTGTTTTTATTTTACTTAAAAACAAAATGGTTTTGTGTGTATGTAAATAAGACCAACTTAAGAATATTTCATTCTAAGAACTTTTGTATCCTAAAGCCTTAAGTTCCACAGCCAAAGCGTTGAAACGTATTCAATGGCATGTGAAAAACCCACAAACTATGTAATAGAATAAATACATCTGTTTATTTTTGTTACTTGTGTTCATGTTTGTGCTAAAAAACAGGCAAAACTTTATTCTTTCATAGAGTAAAAATAATACAGTATAAATCTGATGGCTTATATAAAACCAGCAACTGTTGGTTATATAGTTTACTGTAAAATAAATTGCAGACACAAGTTTTCTTTCTGGGTGGGTCACAATAAAACAAAATAAATCGAAATGAAAATTTGTTTTTTCACCAAAAAGAAAACACGAATTACAAAAACACCAGTTGCATAATAACATGCTACCCTACATCAATTTTATTCAGCCTATTTAACTATAAAACTTATCAAAAACTCTACAGGAACTCAATTACCGATGGCAAAAATTTAACAAAAAGTTATTTGTAAAACGCTACATTCAATAGACTTTCTTTTTAACAAATAAGTTTATAGACATTATTAACTCTCTTTTAAGGTCATTCGGCATACCCTTATGATGTTTTTTTTTCAATTTTTCCCTTTTCATAAAGAACTGATCAGAAGAACTGAACCTACTAAAACTTGGTATCAAATTAAAGGTTCTTTAAGGATCTATTTTTATTTCACAATTAATACAAACGTATTAAAATTATGCAGATTATTTCTCCGGTAAATATTAGCATGATTTAAAATACATACAAATAATTGTGTAGAGCATAAATATATAAAAGTATTTAACACTAAAATTTACTAAAAGTTTGGCAAAAAATTTCATGCTTAAGGCACTTTCATATTTTTTGTTTATTTGAGATGTTCCTACTTTATTATAATGTTTTCCTTCTACCTGCATAAATATTTTTATTTGTTTAAGGAAAATATTACAATCAGTGTTACCACAGAGCAAGTTTCTTGACTACAATAATTTGCTCATAAGATTTAACAAAAAATATTTCTTAACATACATATTAATTTTTTAATAGTTGAGCAATTTTAAAATATATAAAACAAAAATAATGAAAACTAAAAATTAATTTAATCTGGATTATCGTGATTCTAAAACAATCAATTAAAGTAAACTTCATTGCTGAATAAAATTTTGTTAATTTAATTTTTTTATAGAAAAATAATTCAAATCAATATTCCAGAAAACCAGTTCTAAAGGAAAATATTTAGTTAACCCTTAAGCCTAAAAAATATTCAGAAAACTATAAACAAGAATCTAAGCAACTTTCTATTACTTGAAGCTCATCAAACTTATCAATTAAAATTACGTTTTTCAGAAAAAAAAGTGGATATTTTGCATTCATTGCATGACTCTCCGCATAACTGAAAAATGCCTTTTTCTTAAATTTAAGCTTGGCTTTATATATAGACATATATTCTGCATATTCAACTTTTGTATAGAAAGCCACTAACAGCAACACTGGCGCAAAATACCCACACATGTTAATACAGTCATAAAAAGAAATCAGTAATGCAGGGGCCTGCGAAAAAAAAAAATTTAAATGGTATATATCTGCTGGCAATGGACACCTAACTTTTTTGCAAAAAAAAACCCAAAAATAGAAAACGTATGTACCAGTATATATGTATATAACTATTTATACATATATTCAATTTTATGCTAAAGTCCATAATAAAACTTGCATCAGCTCAATATATAAAGAAAACAGTTTTTATATCGAAACCAAAAAAAGATTTTGTAAAAATATCATATTAAAAATTTGAATTTGGTTTATAGTCACTGGTTTAAATTAGTCATGTAGTCATATTTATTTGGTTTTAACGTATATTTTAAAGGTAAAAAGTACTGTTAGTATTTTATATTAATGCATTAACCGGTAGTCGAAGATAAGCACTATATACATATATAGTAATTTATTTCATGTTGGCAAAAAATAAATTTAAGAATGTCGACCGGTAGTTTTCAACGTTATTACTCACAATGGAGATTTTAAAAATCAAATGCTAGCTGATGCCAGGCACTCGCATATAACTAAGCTTGCTATATTGGTGCACACTGCTATAGTGTAATATAATATACCTTAACCCAAATATTATTTATTTTTATTAAATACATTGTTACTAGTGCATAATAAAAAAACAAAGACGAATTATTATTATTTAGATAAACTAGAATAAGTTGAAAAAGCTTGGTTTAATTCTCATTAATTGTATAAAAAGGGCCACAAGCCATCAATAAAACATACTCTGATTTGGGAAACTAAATCGGCAATATTTGCCTTCATTTAAATTATCACTGTTTCAAAACTTATTCTCGCAGTTTTTTTGAGCGCCTAAGTTTAAGCTGAAAACCTTTAGCTGTATAAAATAAATAACGGGCTATAGGGAACATACTCCACTACACACGTTTACCTCTTATATGGCGATCCTGCCATTACACACTTTCTTTCTCTTACATGGCGATCCTGTCATTACTCCTATAAGAACACTTTCATCCTTTTACACCGTTACCCCAATTAAGATACTTCGAACGTATACCTTTAGTACCCTCCTACTAATACGCTCTTTCAGCACCATATGCGCTAGTCTGTATATTGTTATCTTCTCTCACCTTTTCAAATTCATTCAGTCAATTTACTGAAAAGCATTCCCAATCTACCAACTTTTGCAGCAGCCCAATCATCTGTAGCTAAAAGAATGAAAGATTAAATTCGATCAAGAAGACTTCTGCACCTGCTCTTTCGTCCAAGACAAATTTCTTCAAATCCCATAACTTTGGCTAAGGACTCGAACACAAAATCCCACAACCCTTTAAGTCTCCTTAAAGCAGTCAAGATTGGCATCTCTTACAACTTTTGAAATAAAATTATGGCCTTAAATAAAAAATACTTTTAAAAATAAAATTTTTTTTTTTGTAATTTGATTTCTTGGGTTCAAGATTAATGTTTATTGTTGTTTCCCATAGAACGACATGTTTGTCTTTCTGCCTCTTTTCCATTTTATGTCGTAAAGGATGATATAAACTGTGTAGAATTTCCTTTTTTTTAAGGGGAAACCTTTTTCTGCAAAGATTTTGAGAAATATTTCTAATTATTTTTTTTTCATTATTCAACCAAACCACTTTGTATTAACTTCATTAAAATTTATACATTGTTTATAAAAAAAAAACTCTTGGGGTCCCTTACCACAGCTCAAGCAGAAAACCGCTTTAAATATTTGGTTAAAAATAATTAATTGCACTTTTAAAAACATTGTGAAAAAAGTTGTTATTTTTAAGGATAATTTGTCATGACCACTACTCTGTGACTTATTTTCTTTTTAATTATTTGTAAAGAATTTGTTTGCATTTATTTTTACCTTTTTAAACACCTTTTTAACCTCTTTCTTTTTATTTTTCAGAGACTTTCTTACCGAATGCCTTTTTCCTTCGCCCACACGACCCTATGAATTGCCTTGGGAACAGAAAACTATTTGGGCCATTATATTTGGTGTTATGCTGTTTGTGGCAATAGCGGGTAATTCAATTGTCCTGTGGATTGTAACAGGTAAGAATATGAAGACACAAAGAAGAGTAAAAAACTTATAGAAATATTGCGTATGTTATTTATATAAATGAGTACCGTTTTGAGCTGTTGACTGTATGAAAAATAAAAAAGACAAGGCGATTTAATTAAAATTGAGAAAAAGGAAACGAAGAAAATTGTATATGAAATATCATTGCTATTTGAGACAAATATTTATCCTGTATCATGTTTGCCATATTTGAAATGGAAAATAAGAAAATATCTCCAGCAAAACAAGCAATTAAATCAGTTTTCAAGTTTTGGATCTTCGACTTTAAAATCTTTCTATGAATTCCTAAAATAAAAAGCTTCAGTGTTTTAGAATAACTTTTTGTTGGAAAGTAAAGTCACTTTTAAACATTTTGTTTGTTAAATAAAAAAAAACTGCACAGGACGCTTAATAAAATATTTAATTTAAAATTGACTCCTTAATCAACCTAAAACAATTTTTAAGTCTTTTAAGATTTGGGTGGCATTTATAGCCTCCGCGTGCACAATTGGTTCCCGTGGCACCTGCAAGTCTGGTGCCAATTTATTTTGTGTGCAATCTCAGGTATGATACACTTGTTTAACTTGAATTTTAACAGCGTTTTAAAAAATGAAGATCAAAAGTTGTAAGGGGCTATTTTGCACAATGCAGCTAGTTAGGTTCACGTATGGTTTTGAAAATTCTCTTCAGCAAGAAGTAAAATTATCTCCTGGAGCTCTAAACAGATATTACTTTTTTGTATTTCGTATACTGCTAAATACTCATACATAGATCGATAAGAATCGGAAATATATATATCATTTAAAAATTATTAAAACAGAATATTGATATGCTTTAACTCAGACTACAAACTAAAAAATTATATTCATAAAGAAAATATACAAAGCAATTCTGTAAATTGTACAAAAACTTTTAATCGATAAAAGAAACTTTTCAAATACATTCACCAAACTTATTCAATAACAGTTGCCATATCTACAGCATAAACATTTAGTTTTAATTTACAAAATTCTAAAAGTAAATACATTTCAATGCAGATTAAACTTTTCTCTGTAACAATTTGTTAAACATTTCTAAATATGGATTTTTATCCATAACACTAATACACAATCAAATAATAATTAACAAAAAGCAGTATCTCACATCAATAACTAGAAAAGAAAATTTATTTATTTAAATGTAAGTTCGTGTATGTGTAATTTATTTTTAGAAAATGTTTACAAATCATTGAAATTGTCTAGTTCTAATCTAATAAACAACTTGCAGGTGCTAATTTTAGAACACTTACCAGAAAACTTTTAAAGGTTAAAGTGATGGGGAAAATATTTATAGAATTTTATTCCTTGTTTTTTAAACTTAATTATTGTTATTCACTAGAAATATTATTTTTATATTTGAGTTATTTTTGTAATATTTCTGTAAATGTGTTATAAAAACCCAGTCAAAAAGTTTAATTTTATGCAGGAAGAATTGTACACATTGGTACCATATTCAAATAAAATAGCAAAATATCATTATTCTTCAAGTAGGAAATTATTATAAAAAGTTTATATAAGTAAAAATAAAAATTATTTTTAAAGAGAATTAAATTTTAATGTTTTAAAAATATAGAAAAACCTAAAAAATTTCCCACGAGAACATACAAAAAAGAAGAAAGACTTACGACGAACAAATTTATAAATTCAAAACTCTTGAAAAAGTTTCTTCATAAACAAAAACTTATTAAAATTTGAATATACTGATCATTTGAAAATAATAAAAATTTCTTACCTTTTTTTATCGTACGAAATTCTAGAAAATGAAAAAAAAAATCTAATCTAATATCCTTTAATTTTCAAAAACAACTCTATTTTCTTAGAAAAATAATTATTAATTTAGTTTCTTTAATTTCTTGTTTAATAGTTGGCAGCTAAAAACATAAAAGCATACCTAAAGATCTTACATAAACTACACAGCTACGACCTAAATATTTTAATAAGCCATTACCTTATTTTACTTGTTGCTGGCTTGTTTACTTGTTATATCCTTCACACATGTGGCAAGGGTATATATAGGTTTGTTATTCCGGTTGAAATTTCTACAATATTCATTTCAGACCCTTGAAGTATAATATTCTGGATCCTTATAGATAAGGAAGTCGATTTAGCCATGTCCGTCTGTCCGTCTGTCCATCTGTCCGTGTGTTGGTTGAAATCGGTGTTTTCGTAGCTCTCATAGGTCACCTAGGGTTATATTTAATATCAAACTTTTGGAAATACTTTCAAAAAAATTGGTTTTGAAAACTGGCAAGATCCATTCATAACCGACTGCATCTTTTGTTTTCTTTTTTTTTACACAAAAAAATTTATTGTTTTGCAGCTTTTAGATAAACTAAAGATATATTTGAAAAAAATTGGACCAGTTGCCCAGACATGGTGAAGGGTAAATAAGACTTGGCTCAGGCAAATATAGCGCTCTTGTTTGTTTACTTTAACTAGTGTATTCTATGTGGAAAAAGCTTTTTTCCAAAAATGGTTAACAAGTTAAATTATTTAATTAATAGTAAATGAACTGCTTTGGTATTTAATTAGATTAACTCAACTCTGTTTTTCATTATATAAATAAAATAAATACAACTGAATTTGTTTTAGAGGAAAAAAATATCTATTAGTATACCACTAGTCATTTCGTTTGCCACACATCAAGATACTCATTTGACATCCCGTAAAAAATGTCAAATATAAGACTATACTGGATTCAAAAATTACTCTATAATTTAGTTATAATTAATTTTTTTTTTAAGACAATTATTTAAGTTTTAATTCTGGCTCTAG
>NDXZ01013569.1:0-13039 GCA_003055125.1 Paykullia maculata
GGGGTTATGTGAAGTCGTTGGTCTATGTGGACAAGCCAAACACAATTGTAGCCTTAGAGTATAACATTACACGTGTTATTCATGGAATACAGGCTGAAATGCTCGAAAAAGTGGTGCAAAATTGGACCTTACGAATAGACCATTTGACCGGAGCCGCGTGCAACAATTACATTTAGTTATTTTTAAAAACTAAATGGCAAAGACCAATATATCGATTCCGATAAAAATTTTGAATACATGATGCAAATTTGAGTGTTTTATTAGATTTTTAAAAAAACTTCTCTTAAAAAATCACGCTTTATAAAAGTATAAAATATTAATTTTTCTTATAAAATCAAAAACGGGTGGAACCGGAGATGGGAAAGTTGGACCCTCTAAGCGAAATCGATATGATACTTGTACCGAATTATAATAGGTAAAGTCGTTAAAAAAAAATTCAAAGCTAACTACATTACTTAAGACATAAATGGATAGGATTGGACGTGGGGATCTGACGAATTTCTTAAATCACAACAGAGCCTTTTATATATAGAAAAAAACTGAAATGGTTTTGTAAAAAATATGATTTTTAGACTTAATTTAGATTTGTTAATTAAACAAACTTTAATGTGTTAACGTAAATTAACTAAAAAGTAACAGGAGGCAAATTACAGCATTCGATATCGATCGAAATTTTGTTCGATTGATCCAGTTTTCTTTACATTTGGTTTAGGAGTTCCATTTAGACTTTTTTATTTTTGATCCATATCGGATGCCATAATTTTTATTTTTTTGTTTTATTTTATTTATTTATTTATTCATACAAATATTTCATGCCCCCATGTTAAAGTTATTAATAAAATAAATAATTAGAAATCTTATTAAAAAAAAAAGAATTCACAATACAGGTTGGCAACGTAAGCACAGCGGGGCTGTGATAAAATTTTAATGTATTTTTTTAAAAGCCTGTGACTGCTTTTATTAAGGTATTTCAAGTTTTAAAAATAATATGTAGAGCTATTGAAAAGTTCTATTTAATTGTAATTTGCAGCAAATACTTTTTTGATTCAGATTTTTGAAAGCTCAACTTTGCTTTTACTGAGCCGATTTGGTTTTTTAAATTTTGAATTACTTAAAATGATTATTATAATTAACAAATAAAAATTTTATAAGAAGTTTTTTTTTACTTAACAAACAAGCTTATTGATAATACCAAATTTTGTGTGGTAAATTTTATTTTATTCGGCTTAACAGTCTAGACAGAGGAATATTTTCCAGAGACCAGCAAATATGTTAGACTGAGATAGCTGATTAAAAAAATTGAAAGGGGTTGGAAAAATACTTTTTTAGGCTATACTTTATTGGGCCGTGTAGAAACCCTTTGTGAACACTAGTACTGGGAAGAATATAAAAAAAGCATATATTAACCTAAGTTTACTCAGCCTGTTTACCTTAAATGTTACTCTTTTAAATCTGAATCGAATACCAACATTTGATGCTTTAAAAAGAAATTATTTTTATATATTTTAAATAACTATGGAAGGTATTTGAAATACATTTTTTTTTTAAAAGCAACCAAAAAATATATGACTTTTTTTGAACCGCACTAATTTGTTTATGTTGAGTGTGTTTTTTGTATGAATAAGACTATGAAGGAATGAATCTGCATAAAATAGAGTGTAAGCCAGGGAATGAATGAAAAATAAGGAGAATGAATTTATTATGATGATTTTGCTTAAAGTATTAATTTGCATTTGCAATCTCTTAATTAAATTATACAAATAAAAAAGTAGCAGCAATATATCTCGTTGCTTTTTTAAAGAATAAAACATTAACAAGAATATAAAGTTTAAGGTTAATAATAAAAATAGAGTAAAATAATTAAATAAATAAAATAAATATTTTTACAACTAAATAATATAATGGGTTGTATAAAATATGTAATAAAACAGAATTAAAGGGAAATTTACTTTTATATTGATGCAAGATTTTTCTTTTTTTAGAATTATAATTTTATAAAAAAAATTGATTGAAAACTAAATAATTTTAAAGAAACTAAATTATTATCATTAAAAAAAAAACGGTTATCTAAAATACGTTCCTGAAAAAGGAAATTTTTCAAATACATTTGAAAATATTTTAAAAATTAGTCAAAATATTTGTAAATCAGAAAAGTTCTTAAAGCAATACAAAAGCTCAATCTCATTTTGATTTCATATACAAATCTTTGAACTGAAAAATGTTGCTGGAATTCTAAATGAATATGACAATTAATAAAAAAACTGTAGTGAAATATGAAAGTATGAATTGCAGAGATGTTAATAAAATTGTAATAAAAAGTAAAAAAATGTGCAAAAAAGGTAAACAAAAAAAAACACGACACAGAAAATAAACCGTTTATATTTGGCTTTAACGAATCTAAAATACCCTTTACCTAATGGCACGTGATAATTATTTTTTTAAATCATTTTTTTACTTTGGAAAAGGGAATTTTTAGTTTTGGTTAACAACAAAAGGTTGCTAAAATTATACGAAAATATTTTACAAATAAAAGTACCCATTGAAATCAGATTCTTATGAATACTTTTTGTTTTGTGTGCGTAAATGTAGGAATGTTACTGAACGAAGAATGAAGTGTTTTTTTTTTAAAGATATAAGGTATAATAAAGTAATGTATAAATGGTTTGATTTAGCTCTTTTTTCGGCACAAGGCTGCCTTGTAAGGCATTACTAAGGAAATGAAAATCTTGTTTTATCACCAGAGTTTTTGGAAGTTATATAGCAATTCAGAAATATAAAATACTCTCTTACTAACACTTATCAATAGTTACTTGTATTGATATATAACGCTTTGCAGCAGATTGCATCGTATTGTTATTTATGTTTAAACGAAACGCCAACAGAAAACAACACGAACACTTATAAAGCGTGTAGAGGTATAAAGAAGGTATAAAAAAAAACAATTCAATTTTAAAAGATTTATAAAATTATATTTTTTATTTTCGTTTGATAACCTTAATGTTTGCTGGGTAGCTGGAGAAAAATTTCAACTTTTGGCAACGTAAAAGTGAGTTCGTTTATAGTTCTATTCGTATTTGTTTTTTAACTGCACACATACATATGTACGTTTTAAAAGTAAATGTAAAAAATTTTTATGCTTTAATGCTTCCTGTTGTTGCTGTTGGCATTTAACCAACTGCAATAAAAAACTTTTAGTAGCTCTTGATGTTAAAAAATTTTAACATTTGCTATATTTGAAAGGAGCCTTTGAAAATATAACACATACACACATATGAACATGCATATGAATGATTGGCCAATGCAGAATATACACAAACAGAACTGAATGGTATAAGAATAGAAGAAAAAGTTTTTATATAAAAAAAAACCCAACAAAACTATAAAAAAAGTCATAATAAAATGAAAATTTGTTTAGTTTTTACTTTTGCAATTTCGTATACAATTTACTGTTAACATACACTGTTGCATTTGATTTACACAGTCGAAACCTTTTATCAAATCATTCATACTGACCAGGTGCAAAAGCCACAATTACGTTTCAAATTTTACAGTTGACTATTTTTAGATTATTTCTTTTGTATTTGCGAGATGACAAATGAATGTTTTTATTTGTCAACAAAATTTTACACATTTTATTGGAATCAGACATTAGATAGTTAAAAACAGGTGGCTTAAGGAGAAAATCTGTTAAAAGTAGAAGGAATTTAAGGGCCATTAAATTTTTGACATAAAAAATAAGTGAAAATTTGTAATTAATTTTTTTACAAATTTGCGCTAAAACTTTTTTTAAAAATAACATTTTTGGCAAAAGTTTATTTAATGTTATGTTGGTAATTTTTTTAATATTTATTTTTAACGAAATGTTCACAAATTTTCTAAATATTTATAACTTACTTGTAGTAATATTCATTTATTTTTAAAACAGTTTTTAGTAAATATAAAGATGCTAAAGAATTGTGGTAACAAATTTTTCTTAAATTTTTTTTTAATATACAATTTTTAATAAATTTTGTTTTTAGATAGAAAATCTTTAAAATTTAACTTTAACCCGAACTCTATCTCTACCTAAAACTGGTAACAAAATTTATTAAAAATTTTAATAAAACATTTTTAATACATTTTGCCTTCAGATAGAAAATCTTTAAAATTTAACTTTAACCCGAACTCTATCTCTACTTCAAACTGGTAACGCGAATTTTCCCATTTTTCCGCCATGTATTTATTGGTTTCTATGTTTAACCACGTTTTAAATTTTATCCTTATTGGTTTATTAATTTATTTTTAAATACATTTATCTGTTTTCCGCCTTTTGGGTTCCTTCTTCATTCCCATTTAAGTATTAAATTTTTTTCAAATTGTTGTCTATATGGTCGTTAAAACTAATATATTCCGTTTGATAAATTACATCATATTAAAAAGAATTTTTTGTTAAAAGTAGTACAAAAAATAAGTACAGTCACACTTCTATGTTTATTTGTTTGTCTACATAGAAAAAATATCGACAAATTGTTAGTAGAGTTTTAATTAAACTTTTAATTGTATCAACAAAAAAAAAACAAAAAAATCAAGAAAAGAGTTTAATAGAGAGAAGTATTTAATAATGAATAACTAAAATAATTCTTTTTGTTGATACAATTAAAAGTTTAATTTAAACTCAACCAACAATTTGTCGATATTTTTCTGTGTACATAGAGTAAGAAAATAGATCCAAAATAAAAATTTTCCTTTATTTTTATTTATTTTAGAGCCCACTAGGCTCTCGAATTTAAAAAAAAAATGTTCAGACATCTTTTCGCTTATTTTTTGAGTAAAAAACTTGTTTAGCTTAGCAAATACATATGACAAATAAGGTTACCGATTTTTCCCTCTTCTACCATTTTTTTACCACTGAAATTTGCAAAAAATCCCTTATTAGTGAATCTACAAATTGTAAGTCCTGAGTTAGATGAGCGAACATTTGGAAGAAAAACATCTGGAATTCTCTTTTGTTTTTTTTTCATTCGCGTTTACAACAGACAAATATGTTATCGCAACATTCCATTATTATTGCTGTTAAAACCACACAAAACAACAACAACATAAAATAAATATAGCAAAGTAAATGTAAACAAAGCGTATTGCCGAGTACCGAACACAAAAACGAGACTCTCTTTCCCACCCGTAATATGCTACTAAACTAAATGTTTCCCATTCAAATGTTCGCCCGTCTAAGCTCGCTCTAAGAGGTTTTAACGATGATGGATCATTCAGTTAGTCAATCATTAACGTTGCCCTATTTAAGCCAGAAAAAATCGGTCCAACAGTGTGGCCAGCTATAAAATACAAACACACATACATATGTACATACATTTTTCCTATACACATTAATATATCATCTTAATTTTTAACATAAAAAGTTTTTAAATAAGTATTCAATTTATAGAAAATGTTTAGTATTTTTTTTTAATACAAAAAATAATTGAGAAAAAATTTTAAATAATCTTCTTTAAACCAAAGAAAATTCATAATATTTTTTGTTTAAATAAAACATAACTTTTTTGTGTATAATTTAAAATATTTTGTTTATTTATGAACTTTTATTTTTTTTTTAAATGTTAAACAAGTTTCTTTCTTAGAAAAAAAGAGATATTATCTTTGTTAAATTAAAAAAAAATTTTACCCCGAAACTTCCCATACAATTTTTAAAGAAAATATTTTTGTTTAACTATATATTATCAACACATTGATCAATGTTGCAAAAACAAATACATTGTGGTCAAATGGTTTTAGGTCAGTTTTTGCAAATCCTATTTAATACTCTTAGTTTTTTCCTCAACCAAATAAAGCTAAAAAAAAGAATAATAAAAACCAACAAACAAATAAAAATGGTTGTTGCCACATTCACACATACACACACTCACACAAATAACAAATGTTGTGTGGTTGATTGTTTGGGGATTAGAAGGAGTTTAGTAGGCAGACACACATTAACCACCCGTCATGGTGGCCGAGAAGCAACAGGAATATCGATAGCTAATATTTTAATACAAATATATACGACAGTGTAAATACCCAGAAAAAGATTATTACAAAAAAAAAAAAATATATATTACAAAAAACAACAACCTTCAGTTTTTTCTATTCCAATATTTATTTTGAATTATTTCGTTGTAGTTGTGGTTGTTGTTGACTGTGATAAGCTACAGATTACCCATATCACCCATTAAAATCGATAACTTACGGTCGATTAACTATTTACACTAAAGGCGCCTGGAAAATCATCATCATCCGTATTAGAAATGGTAGCTTTAAAATCTGAATTCCATAATCCCCGCATTTCTTAAGATTAGTGTAAACCTTATTCAGGAATAAGTTTAAAAAACTCTTATAAAATTAAATTTTTTTTAAATAATTTTCTTGATGGTAACCATTGTTTAACTAATATTTCATATTCACATTGCTTTGTTTAACTAAAAATTTTATTATCTCTAAAGAATGATAACCCTATCAAATGATTAAACTCCAATATTGGTACATTACTATATCATATTTTTATTTAACACTGACATATATGAATTCATATTAAAATACATAAAACCTCCATTATGAAATTTTAAAATTGATACATTGCTAGAGCATACATTTAGGCAACACGTATTAGCTGTTGCCCAACTTATAGTCCACCAATGGCTTTAACTAATCTTACCGATCGTTTTTCCAAGTCTTAATTCCAATAATCTTGATCGAACTTGTTTACAGAGGAAGGCTATAAACTTAAACAAATTACAATAAACTGAAAATGTTATTTTGTTAACAATATTAAATGCAAATTATCATTAAAAATGCTTCGAATAAATTTAATTATTTGCAAAGATGTTTTTTAAATTAAAAAATTTTGAGTAAACTTTAAAGTTTCAAAATCTCGCATATTCGATAAGCCCCGTACTGTTTGGCATCCCTACTCTGTATACCCATAGCAAAGGAAAAAAAATAATTTTGGTGGTATAAGTGACATAAACACACACGCCTTAAAAGAGAAACACAAATGTAGATAAAATCTATTTTGTTTTTGAACTTTATAACAGTGTTTCCCAAATTACAGTAACATTATAGAAAATTAACTTTAAATAAAATATTGTTTTTAAATTTATCAGTAATTTTTTTGATTAAAGAATTTATTAAAAACTTGAAGTGCTTTTTTTTGGTTCATATAGAAAAAAGATTGTGTATCGCGTTTTGTTTGTAAACTGTTACTGCTGTTTGTTTGGCAAAGCATTAATAAACAAATAAAAAAAATGAACTCTTACAACGGCTTTAAAAAAGGTACGTTCTTTAGTTGTGGTTGTTATTGTTGTTGTAAGTGTGTCATTATGTGGCCGACATTATTTTGTATACACATTTTGAAAAAGAATTAGAAATAATAATAACAATAACAATAAAATAACAATCTTTGTTTATTTTAGTTTTCTTTTATGTTTGTATTAATTTATATTTAAATTTATCCATAGACTTAAAGTTTAAACAAACAACTGTTGCTGTTGTCGTTTTAACCACATTTGGCTCATTGACAAAAATGATAAAAAGAAAATGTTTTTTTTTTCAAACAGCTTTTATTGTAAAGTTTCTTTTTTTCATAGGTGTAAATTGTGTCAACTCATTGGTGGCAATTAATAAATAAGAAACTTTCAAGGACGAGAGAATTTGAATTGTTGCTGAAAAGTATTATATTCCTTGTGTTGGCATAAAGTTCAATGGCATTAATCAAATTTAAAAAAATTAATTTGATTTTTTTTACAAATTAAGGCTTTAATCTCAAATAATCAGCATTATGCATTGTTAGAGAGTTAACCTTTTTTCTAAGTCCGGAAAACTTTTAGTTTTGAAAGATTCAAAAAAAATATTATAATTATGTCATTAATTACACTGTGCAACAGTGAAAAAAGTACACAGACTTGGTTATATAGGTTCGATAGTACTACTTGAGCTGAGTTAAGCTCTGTTTTGCAATATTAGTTCGCGTTTTGATTTTATGGGCCTCAACATATTGGGACACTTGGTAAATTTTTCGAATAATGGTACTATAACCTTTTAGCCAATAACTCATTCAGACATGGTGATAGCTTTTTAATGTCTTTGGCAGAGTTGTAGGTAACTATCTAATGAACAAAACTTTGAACATTTTATCGCCGGAAGAACATTTTTTTGTATATTTTTTTAAGAAAATGCAAACAAAATATTAGATTTTTTTTACTTTCTTAAGCAAAGCTCGCAGAAATCTTTTTTTTTCAAACGAAACGAAAGAGTCAAACGAAAAAACTTTTGTGAACATACCTATACGATCTGAACATGTTCAGATGACTTAAGAAGCAAAAATTACTTTTTTTTTTGCAAAAAATGCCGTTTTTTGAAGGACAGTTTTTTAGTTTTTTGCCATAACTCGCAAACTGCTGAAATCTTTATATTACTATCTTTGACAAACTTGTAGCCAGAGTAAAATAAAACAAGTTTTGTGAACATAGGCACCCTAAATAGCTCATAAAGACTACTTTGTACCTTAAAACTGGTAGTTTTTCAAAATTTTTTGAGGCTCAAAAAAAAATATTTTTTTTGTGGAAATAATATAATAAAACGCCTTTCTTTTCTTTTGTTTTGTGTTGTACTATTTGTTTGATATATATGAAATATATTTGAGACCCCTTCGTCTATATCTAGAAAATCAAAAATTTTCCTTCAAAAAAAGGTGGTTTTTTGCAAAAAAAAAGGTAATTTTTGCTTAAGAAGTCATCTGAACATGTTTTGATCGTATAGGTATGTTCATGTTTCATTTGACTCTAGCTACATTTTTGTAGAAAATAGTATGGGAAAAAAGAAAGATTCCTAAGAGCTATGCTAAAAAAAGTAAAAAAAATCCACTTTTTTTCGTAATTTTCTTAAAAAATATACAAAAAAAAAGGTTTTTTCCGCCGATAAAATGTTTAAAGGGTTATTCATTAGATACTTACCTACAACTTTGCCAATAACATTAAAACGCTATCACCAAGTCTGAATGAGTTATTGACAAAAAGGTTATGATACCACTTACGATATTGATTTACATATGAAATAAAATTGTGCAAAAGTGTGCGGCGTTTGTGTACGTCTTTTGTCCTTTTTGATAAAGCACAACCCTTTTAAATGTAATTTATGTATAAAAAAATCGCATTTTAAAATAGAAACTGTGTTTTTTTTTTATTGAAATCAAATTTATTTGTAATATTTGAATACATGTTAAACATTTTTGAACTCCAACAAAATTGTGTAGACACATTGAAGGGTACATTTAACTATTTCCAAAAATTGTATCCTTCTACAGATTGTGGCAGGAAAAAACATTAATAATATTTAAAGAGTTATGCCATTTTTATTTTCATGTATTTTTTGTTTAAAATATTTGTACATTTTTAACTTAAAGTAATAAAGACAAATATCCTTAAAAAATTTTCCTGAATATAAAGTGAATTATAAAGCGGGGTTTGTTCAAAAACACTGTAAATATATTCAGATTTTATTTAAATTTCTTAGCAGTTTAGATGTAACTTGTTATATTTCTTGCACACAAAAACGCAAATTTACAATAAACAAACAAACAATTGGTATGTTGCCTCAACATATTTCAAAGACATAAATGCGTAACTGAATACTTTTATAAGTTTATATTTAATATGATACATTATCAAAAGTTTTTTAAGACACAATTTCCCTTTGCTATTTGCTTTAGAAACTTTTTATAAATTGAAAACTTTAATTTGAATAGGGCTATAAATTCAATGCATTTTAAACAGTGTTTTGTGAACGAAAGAAATGCCCAGCAAAAACTTTTGTTTTTTGCATGGTTTTCTAACGAGTTAAAATGCTAAAATCCTGTAGTAGCACTGCTTAGCCATTGGCATTTTAACCCATTACTTTAAAATGGCGATGTCAATAAAGGCAACTTCTTACCGCACTCGCTTATATTTTTTCTTGTAAAGTCATTACTTTAATGTCATTAAGTGACTACTTAATATTTAAAAATAAAGCAGCCCTTTAAATTACAAATCAGGAATTGAAAAAGTCATTACTTTTAAAATAGATATTTTATAATGACTTATTTTTTATTAGTAAAGTTGCAGAGCTTATTATTAATAATAT
Organism: Paykullia maculata; assembly: GCA_003055125.1. NCBI lineage: Eukaryota > Metazoa > Arthropoda > Insecta > Diptera > Rhinophoridae > Paykullia > Paykullia maculata. The sequence continues at coordinate 10,147 of NDXZ01013569.1, forward strand.
ATTATATACAGCTTTCTCAGAACCAAACTGAGATTTGTTACAACTGTCGTTACTTAACTTCTTTACTTAAAGTATGTTTAACCAAATGACAATCATAATAACTCGTTTAAGTGGCTGTTAACAATTTTATTTTTTACAAGATATGTTTCACATTAGAAAACTATTTCTTAGTAATGTAGAGAGAGTTAAAAACTTATTTATGAGTAAGAAGAAGCCATTACCAAGTTTTTGCGGGGTGCAGCACTTTAACTTTGCTACTTCTCCTTAATCGGTTTTAATGAAACTTTGCACACACATTGGGATTTTCTAACAATACAATTAGATGATTACAAAAGTGGGCAGTACCACGCCTATATAAAGTAAATGTCCTTTTATAGCTTTTTCTGATTAACTCAGTTTTAAGTAACAACTAAAATGCAACAAATTTGCTCAATAATTTTAAATATATAAATTCACATTTTCAATATATGGAAAATTTTTAATAAGAAAATTTTGTATTACTTTTGGTTTTGTTTTAAATTTGTTTTAAAACAATCTTACAATATTTTAAATCGAAAACTCAGTTATTTGATTTGTTAAAGTTTAATCAATAAAAAAATTCCATTTTTTTTAAATTACTTAAATAATTGATCAATTATTGCTGTAATCGAAACCATTTTTAAATCGAATAATTTTTTTGATTAAATATTTGAAGGATATGTTTTTTTCTGTGAGTGGACAGAGATTAAAGTTTATCCATGATTTCTTAAAATTATACAAAGTATCGTGAAATGAGTTTCGGAAACAGAAAGAGAATAATAAATTCTTTTTTAAATGGTTGGTAAGTCAAAACAATAGAATGCCGACGATATATTCTGTCTTGTGTCCAAGTTTAATTTTTCTTAATGGTACACAGGGATTGCTAGCATATGGGTAGACATGTTTTCTTTCGCCTCTTGTTGTACAGCTGAAGCGTCCAAAAAGAAAATGATCATAAATGCCGCCACAAACTATTTAGTGTTTCATAAACTGCTGACATTAAGAAGTCATTTTAATTGTTAATTCATTAACTTGTGTTTATTTAAATGATTTATTCATTAGTGCTCTCATTCTTATGAATACAAAAGAAAGGAGGAATATTTTGATTTACTTATATCACCGAAGTTGTTTGCAATTATCATTATATCTATACTTCACCATATAATTAACAATTAATCATAAATGCAAACACACGTACAAAACAAACACAAACTGTACACACATAAATAATTAATACGCTCTAATTTAGTGCTTGTGTTTGTATAAAGCAACTGTCCGTCACACAGAAAAAATATGTGAAAAAAATGTTTACAATCGATAAGGTTGAGTTGCTTTAATTGACCCACGTGACTGATATTAAAAAAAAATTTGATAATGACTCAAATGATATATTCGCTAAATGGGTCAATACCTGCGAGTTTATTTTCTTAAGAACGCATGTGTATTTATGTACAAGAAAAGTCAACGTAAATATTTTCGATAAAGCTCAAACATAGACATTTACATGCTTGAGTAAACCTTCAGTTTTTAAGGTTTTATTCAGAGCCTTTAACTTAAGTTTTTCTATAAATAGCAAATACCTTAGAAGTTTATTTAAAGGGACAAAATTATTTAAAGTCTATGTAAAAATAGAAAATATCTTAAATGTTATAAATAGTAAAAATTATTTACAAATTTCCTCCTTATTACACAATTTCGTTTATAAATATTAAATTAATATTTTAGTATATTTTTTTCGACCTTACGATGTGTATGTAAATCAGCTTAGTTATTCGGGCTCAAGGTCATGTTTCAAACAGAACCTTAATTTAAATAAAATTGTTTATTTGTTTTATTAAATATTTTTTTGTTGTTTATTTATTCCAGTATTTGAGCTCCGTCGGTGCTCCTGAAGAGGAGCACCGATATGAAAATTGCAAAATTTTTTTAAACACTTTATTAAAGTCAACTTTCATAAAAATATGCTATTCAATTTTAAAAAATTATAATTAACATTAATAGTAATGAATTGTAAAAATACGGTTTTAAAACTTTTATATTCACCAAAGCTGAAAAAGATTGTTTGTTTCAAAGAACAAAGCCACTTCGCTAAACGCAACCCTGTAAAAGCGTAACTCCTCGATTATTGCAACTCGTAACTTGTTTGCATTGTTGTCTCAGTTAACGCAACTTTTCAAAAGAAAAAAACTCAATAATCGCAACTTTTCTCCAAAAATGATCAGTTTGTCATTTTTATTTACATATTTTTTTATACATACATATTCCGAAATTGAAAGCGAAAACGAGATGGAAAATGTTGACATTTCTCCAGCGTTTCCCAAAATTAAATCTCAAAATGCTATGGATTCTTTTCGCATTTGTCTTCAATATGAAAAGGAACATAAAAAAGCCTTCAAAGATATTCACCCCTATCATGAATAAATTTGCCCTCAAATTTTTTCCAATTTCCCAAAACTGCAATCCATTGAAATATGTTCCCTTTTTTGTATTAGTTTGTTCACTTTGTTTTGTCTGCAAAACAAAATTTCACATTTGGGAACAAAATTTCATGGGAACAAAATTTCACATTTTATTTACAATAGCGGTGATTATGTTTCTTCAAAATCTTCTTGAAATTGCAGTACAGAAAAATATTTCATGTAATAAAAAAAACAGTCAAAAATTTTAGATTTTTTTGTTATGTTTCTTTTCAGACACATCGACATCGCAGCTTTCTAATCGTCATTATCCCCAAAAACTCTTACCATAAAGCCATGACTTTCGGCAGAGAGTTTCCTTAAAAATGAATAATTAATATAAATAATAAAATAACGCTTTCCGCATATGATTCTTTTTATACCCTTCACACACACACATATGTTAAGGGTATATATAG
>NDXZ01013573.1:2652-18451 GCA_003055125.1 Paykullia maculata
AAAAAAAAAAGAAATGCCATAAAGTAAAAGACGAACTGGACTAGGGATTGTTGTAAAAGTCTTTTTTTTTAAAACATTTTATTAACTTTTTTTATGAGGTTACAAGAAAAATGTGTCTAGTTTATGATCACTAGATGGAGCAGCAGCAGCAGCATTTGTTGCACTTCTTCAAGTTTATCTAAATAATTGTGTTGTTTAGACAACAAGAAGTTTGTTTAAAGTTCATAATGATGTTGTGTGGTTTATTCACAGCGGTATGAAATTATTATAATCATCGTCTTTAGAGGTATAAAAATGATTTTAACAGCAGCAACAATGGAAATACGCCATAATACATATTGTTTAGTACATACATATGTTTATCATTAAATTCTTAAAACTATTAACATTTTGTGTTGATTTTGATGGAAAATTTTTGGTTGTAATTTTTTTTTAAAGGGGTCAGAAGATTGTTATAAAAACATATTACATTTTCAATCAACATATGTTACTAGTCATTCTATAAGACAAGACAAAACATAAATTATTACTAAACAGCACTCAGGCACTGCACAAGCATATTTAGCACATGCTTCAGTGTAACCGAAAATGTTGTAAAAATCTTTTTTTCTACAAAAAACTAGTAAGACCGCTATATATGGCGGTGCCAAATCTTTTATACCCTTCACTACGTGTATTTCCGTCAAAAAAAAAAAATTTTTTTTTGCCGATATCTCGAAAATTTTTTTTTGCTTATATCTCGAAATTTTTTTTTTTTTATTTCTCAAAAGACATGTCTAATTTCTGAATGTTTGATACCAATAACGCGTCCGTACAACATCGGGGGGCTGAGAAAACTTGATTTAAACAGACGGTAGTCGTCGTTTTTGGCTTATATCTCAGTCAGTTATTTTGCAATTTTACTGGTTTTCATTAACAAACATCTCAGGAAAATTTCTAATCGTTTGATACCAATAACGCGTCCGTACGTTATCGGGGGGCTGAGAAAACTTAATTTCAACAGACGGACATGGCTAAATCGACTTCCCTATCTATAAGGATTCAGAATATATATACTTTATCGGATCGGAAATGAATATTGTAAAAATTACAAACGGAATGACAAACCCTTATCACCTAAGGTGAAGGGTATAATAAATAAACTAGAAAGAAAGAAAGAGAGATAATGTAAAAATGGGGTCTGGACAATAGAAAAAAATTAATATCCCCTGGCTTTGTCCATATTCGTCTGTTACCGTAAACCGTTGTGTAAATTTTTTTTCAATTCCGTTTTTCATATTATGTTTCAACGATTAGAGACAGTTTTAGATGTTTATTTGTAGATGTTTGTTACTATAAATTTTTTGTCAATGCTATTCCTAAAATAATTGCTTTTTAGATTTATCAATTTAGTTATACTAAATCCATTTGCAATAAAATTTTGTATTTTTTACTCGCCACATCGGTCTGTCACAAATTTCCATCGGAATCACTTTGATGATTTCGGGGCAAAATACGGCTTCGATGTCGTTTAAAAGTGAAAGAATTATTTTTTGAAATCCTATTCAAAAACCAAAATAAACTCGTACGATCGTCATCAAATTCAAACGAAATCGAAAGTGAAATTTGCAAAATCCAATAATTTTTATTTTATTGCACAAAACCTTAATATAACTTTAGGCCGAAACTGATATAAAACATTTTTCGTATTTGTTATAGCAAAAATTATAACTAAAGTACTTAACTACCTACCAAAAAAGTGCTCGCTAATCCTAAATATCGTCATTGATGAAACTCAACACGAAGGAGTGTCATTTCTAGGGAAACGTTAATAATTTTTTACTACGTGGTTATCATAGGACGGAAGTGATCTTTAATGTTGCTAAAATTAGCTGTTTTAGCATATAAAATTCAAAACTTAGAAAATACTGTGATTTCGAAACAACTTCCATTTCTTTTTTGCTTGGAAAAGCTAATACATTTTTTTTTAATCTGGGATAGTCGGCTTAGTGTTGCAAATCACTTCAAATAATACTCTTTAAACTATAGATATCGAAACAGTTCCTTTGGGATACGTTTCTTTGCATTACCTATCGAAAGAAGAAAAATAACACTTTCCTATGCATCTGTATAGGTGTCAAGTTTTACAATTGTATTCAAGGCAAATCAATGAATTCACTTGTGCATATCCTTCTTGCAATATTTAACATCGTTTTCTGCATTTCGAACATTTAAATATTTTATGTGTAAATATTCCATCACTTTATCAATGCCACTTGATGTTGGTCTTAAGGATTTTTAAAGCTTGTGTTTATTTAAATTTATTTTTAAATGGAAAACATGTTAAGGTTTTTGTTATTTTAGGAAAATACTTTCTTAGTTTTGGCTAAAAAATAAACAAAAGACACAACAGTCATGGTTCAGTAAACATTTTTTTAATAGAAAATACTTTTTTTATTTTTTAACATTTTTCATGGAGTAATTAAAATGAAAAATTGCAAACTAAGTTAAGCCAGAGGTGGAGTTATCTTTATCTTAAGTGTTAAAAAAAACTACAAAGTGTTTGCCTGAGTATTTAGCACACTTTAGTATATAAATCCTAATTTTTTTAGCATAAAAAAAAATTAAACAAATTGACTTAATAAAATTCAATTACATTTTAATTGACTTTAGTCATTTTAATAAATTAAACACTTGTGTCTAATTGAATAAGTTATTACAGCACATAATTGGCCAACAAATATGTGGTCATAAGTATGTTTGAATAATTAGCACATTAAATCATTGGCCGGCCAACTTGAACTTCGTATTTCAATAAATATTCAACAATTTCAATGTATAAAAGTTTTGCTGCGACTTCATTAACTAAACAACAGCTAAATTGGAAAAATTTATGACCCCTGAGGCAGGCAGCTGCTAATGGTCTCAAAGTTTTAAGGTTCATTAAATAATCATTAAATAGACTTTTGCTAAAAACAAAAAATTGAAAGAAACCAAAATAATTTACAACAACAACTATTAAATCTTGCCGGCGTTAATTATTGGTAATAGTGTGCACGTTATAATCACTGAGATCTACATCAAAGCAAACCAAAACGTTTTTAAAAGGAGAAAGCTGATGCTTCCCCTTAGAATCACAACCCCCCCTGCCCCATATTTGTAGCAGTAACAATAAGCAAAAAAAGGCGTGAAAAACCAATTACGGAAACTATAGAGTTTTAACACCCAAAAACAGAGGCAGCATTAGTGGGAAAGTCTGTAAAAAGAGCCAAAATTAATTTGATACAAAAAACCGACAATCAAACGCTTGATTAGATTCGACAGACTTGTAAAACCACCTCAACCAGTGGTATCCAACCTATTTTTACATTTTTTTGCATTGAGATCAATAAAACAAAAATTTTTCTTTTATCCAAAAATCACAAATTGAAAATCTTTTTGAAAGAGTTTATTAAAAATTGAAAAAATAATAGAAATATTTAAAAGGTTTTTTTTAAGTAAAATTTTTAATAACATTTTTTCAAAGTCAATAAGTTATTCAACTAAAAATCAAAAAATTCCCATTTCAAATTCAAATAAAAATAACAAATTTTCTATTATTGTAAAACTAAACAACAAATTTACAGTTTAGCCTAATACTGTCGATTTTTTTATTTTACAAAAAAAATCATTATTAAAAATTACCAATTATCTTTTTGGGAGCCCCTGCCTTATTCGTAAATGTTTAAGGCTTATTTTGTATAGAAAAAAATTATTAAAAATATTTTTTTTAACTCGTCCGACAAAAACACATCATTGTTAATTAAAAACAATTTAGAGAACATAAATTGCGTAAAAATAGTATTAAGACATCAACAAGAATGAACAAAAAAGCTTCAAACACACTTACACACACATATACACACACTTACACACACGTACATATGTATGTATGTATTTACAAGATGCACACAAATTGGGTCATAATCAAACATACACAAACATTTGCTTTTCTAATGCTCAAACAAAAATATTGAAAAAATAGAAAGAAAAAAATTGTTGTGAAATTAAAAAATTTGTTTTTTTTTTTCGAAAAAAAAAAAATTATAATTTGTCTTATGGCATAAAACTTAGTTATAAAGTGTTTAAATGTGCTTCCGTTGTTGTCTTTAAAGTTCACAAACTGATTACGATTAGGGGCAGTGAGTGCTGCAGCGCTAAATGCATTTACTTATTATATACGAGTAGCTTGGGAGAAGTGTTTTTTATTGGGATCATTAAAAATAAAAGAAACTTTCTTTCATTTCTCCGTTTATTATAAAATTGTTTTTTTTTTGCTTTTTGAAAAAAAAGGAAAATAAAACAAACAATTTATTGAATTTAAAGCAAAAGTGGTAACAACAAATTATTTTAACACCCTCCCAGCACGAGACAGTTTTCGTTTTGTTTTAAAATCCCAAATCACCCACTGATGAAATTTTAAAGAAATTTCTTTAACATTGCAAATGCTTAAACTTATTTAAAGAAAAAAATAAGGAACAACAACAACAATATAATGTTAAACAACCTCAACAATTTGTAATTCATTTAAGATGCCATAATAATGGGTCGCCTTTTCGCAAAAACTATATGTATTCGCTTACAAACATCATCAACAGCAACAACAAAAGCAGCAACAAAAATAAAAGCTTTAACAACTTAACCATCCTGCAGATCAATGACTTAATTGTTGTAATTGGTTTGCATTTGATATTGATCATAATTGGGGAAGGAAGAAAAAGGCAAACTCATGCTATGGCGCCACCAGACATGTTTTTTGCTACCGTAAACAAAAACAACATTTCAATTTGTTGTAATTTTGCTTTTGTTTTTCCAAGATCATCATCGTCTTCAATTGCTTTAGCAATAACCATAACGATGAAATAGAAGTAAATGTTATACAAACAACCTTTTGGAGTTACTACAAGGAAGGAGCTACTGTCACACATAAATGGCTCCTTGTACTTGGCCAGTAAAAATCTATGGCTAATGCTAACATATTCAACGAGGGCTTAGAGAAGATACTTCTATTGCACAGTGGAAATAAAAGCCTTAAAAACGATTAATAGGTGTATGTTGCTAAATTTGATAACAATTTTTTACTAGAAAGTGTTGAGATTAAATAATTAATCTGCAAAAATATGGTGAAAAAAATAAACCATTTAAAAGGTTTAAAAAATAAATCCTGGGAGACGTTTGTATGGGTGCTGGGTGAAATAATGAACCGATTTTAACCAAAACCACAAAGGGGTTAGTGGTTTATAAAAAAATATTGTTTTTTGCAATCAGTCAAACATGGCCAGAAAAACAGTCCCAATTCTAAGTTTCATTTATGATTTTGACATTAACAAATTTTTGACAGATCTACCGACTATCACATCGAGCCTGGTCCAGGAATGTCAGACATTCTTAAATAAGATGTTGGACCATTCGGAGATCACACTCATCTGGGTAAATGGACATTAGGCTCCCAAACGGCAACTGAACAATGCTTCTAGATGTAGATATCGACCATTTGAGTGGTCATATCCCTTTATGCAAATGGAGGACCCATATTGCTCTGCACAATAAAGCACAGTTTATATAGCGCAATGAACCAATGCACTCTATTAGTAGGTTGACATTATCCCAGCTCATACTAGGAATCTACTGGATTAAATGATAAGTTAGCGGCTGTTACCGGACACTGTAAATTTGGAATACATCGCAGAAGGCCATGACATGTTAAATATTGACTTCAGTAAAAGCTGACAGAACAATAAGGAAGAGGAGACAATACAACACCTGTTTTTGAATTAGGCAAAAGAGTCCTAGTGCTTCTTTAGAAGTTTATTTTTTTTGATAAACGTCACACCAGGGGGGGTTACTCTGTAATTCGCTTCGATTAGAAATTTGTTCGAATTTGTATGCCTTAAACATATAATTTCGAAAATGTTTTCTTTCGAATCCCCCCAGATACATTGATTTGCCCTAGTTTCCTTTTCTCTCCCTATTGCTCTTACCCGTTTTTTACGAACTCTATTGTATATTATTTCCTTCAATATGATCACTTCTACTTATCCCGGAGGTCCCTCAGGTGGCTGCCTGTCGACCTAACCTTAGCTAACGGCTGAATCTGAATCTGAAGAGTGACGTGGCCTTTAATGACTTTCCAGAATTATCAGTTGTGATGATTTATTGAAGATTTCTTAAAGTGTTTTCAAAATTTTCCATAATTCAATCATTTTTAAAATTTTATTAAAACAAATTTCGTTATAAAAATCAAAAAATTTTCTTAAGCCGTAAAATTTTTAAAAATATCAAAAAAAAAACGCCAGATATTTTCTAATAACTGAACGTTAAATTATTGAAAATTTTTTTTAAATATGATTTTTTTTTTTTTGGTAAAATTTTTATAAAAGGGAAAGTTTATTTATTTTGCCATCAACTGCCACTGTCCGTTTCTTAGTGAAGTTCGATTGGCTTTCTTTATCTGATGTCATTTGTTGTTGTTCTTACTTTAAAAATATGTACAACAAAGTACTACTTTTACTCCATAATGTGATACTTTATCCCTTTAATGTCTAGTATTTACTTGCACTTACAATAATGTGTGGCGCCACAAAAGTCAGCTACATAGTTGAAATTGCTTCTATGTATGTATTTAATGTGAACGCAAACGATATGTTTGCAACGCCCAACTGAATTTTAAAGTTCAGCTTCGATCAGGCAAAAACAAAAAGTCAATCAATCTGTTGTTATAAAATTAAAGATGATGTTTAGAGATACAAGTGATGATATATTTATATTTTCATGAAACTATCAGCAATTCGCATAATTTTCATCATAATATGTATCAACAACAACAAAAGTATTTAATTTATTTTTATAATAGAAAAAAATTGTTTAATGTATGAAATTAAATTCCAAGTATTTGCAGAAGAAAGAGAGAGAGAGAGAGAGAGAGATTCTAATTGAAAGATGTTTCTTGTTAAAACCGATAAAAGAGTTTTGTATTTCTTTATAGAATCACTAGCTTTTTTGGAATTTGAAAAAATATGATACATTTTTTTCTAAAACAGTGCAAATAAAAATCTGATAAATTTTTCTATTAGCAGATTTGCTTTTGTAATATGTTTAGAAATAAAAATCAAATTTAATAAGCTACAGCCCACATTAAAAACCACTATGTACTTCAAAATTATTATTTATTTTCCAGGAATTTTTCTATAATTTTAACAAAAGCCTTTAGAAGCAGCTGTCTTTTTGCTGCACAAAACATTTTCATTATAAAGCCTGTCTTTAGATGACGTTAAATCTTTTCCCATTTTAAATGAATTAAACATTGATTTCTTAAACAACATCAAAAACTCAACTGACAACTAGACAAAGCCCAAATTAAACAGACAGACTGACTGACTGAATGATGGAATGACTGAATGTTGTACTGATTAACAATTAACTAAATACGGGTACAACATGTTGTTAACATATGCATATTATTTCACATCTTTTGATATATCAGTCAGTCAGTCAGTCATATTACTTTTAAATGTATGTATATGAATCTGTTTGTCTTGTCTGCATTAAATAAAAGATGCAGATGCCGCTGACTTTTGTAAATAAAAACTCTTACAGTAACTCATCAAGTTGTCTGGATTTTAGGGGAAAATAAAGAGAAATTTACATACATTTATATAAAAGACGTGCTAAAGGTTTTATAGCATTCAAAAGTGTGTGAAAGAGAGGGAGTGGCTTGGAGAGAGGGGTGAAAACAATGAATTTAAGGATTTTGTATAGTTTTTTGCTTACTAGCATATTTAAGAAAAATGCAAAAATGCAGCATCTAAAGGAGTTAGTTATGGACTTGATATTGATTCTTAATCATTTTTGTATATATTTTTTTTTTGCAAAAATTTAGTCAAGTAGCAAAGATAAATTTTATTATATTTTAGACATTTAGCTCTAAATGTTGTGTTTAAAGCTTTACGGCTCTGCGATTATTAAGAGCAAAGAAAAAATGGAAAATGTCGATGATCTATCTGATGTATATTAATCGACTACAAAATTATTTTGTCGCCAAAATAAATTTTGAAATTTAAATTAATCGGAGCTCATTGCGAATTGCTAATTTCTTCAACAGTGCATAGGTGGGTGGTATGAGTATTATGAAAATGTACTTTTGTTTATAGTTCCAACACCCAAAAAAAAGCATGGTTGAATATGGTCACGGAACGTGATCACAGAATATTTACAAAAAAATATAGTCACTGAAATCATATTTATAATTGTCACAAACATATTATGGTTGTAGTCAATACCAAGAACATAAATATGGTTGCAAGAATCATTATATGTTTGTCTTGATGAACTTGATTACAGATAACCATATATATATTGCTCTTAGATTATGGTTATCATATGTTCTGAGAGCAACATATTTATGATTATCAACAACTAAGTAAATGATTAACATCAACATATAAACGATTGCTGTAATCCTAGCTATTATTCAATCACTCACCCAAAATTAACTACAATAATTATATGTTTGTAGTAATTATATAACGATTGCAGTGATAATAAAATATTAAAATAGACTGTGGTCATATTATCATGACCATACTTACCCTTTTTTTTCTCCGGGTGCATGAGAAATAGTCCCATATTCTAACTAAATTATAACTATCAGTTTGGAATAACTTTCTGAATCGAATGTCTCTCTGTCTGTTTGCCTGTCTCTCTTTGTCATATGAACTCGTTACTCATGCGCCTTTGGACTCAAGCACAAACTCCGTATGTCTTGACTCCTTTCAATTCGAAAGATATTTTTCGAGTAATGTTACGTTTAAATAAAAAATTAACCCAGCATTTAATTTAGCGAGTATTAGAAATGTGTTCCAAATAATGCTACAAACAATAATAAAACTTTAAAAGGTTTTTTTTTACGAAAAAAGAGATTGTTGTACAAAATTATTGTTAATATATATACATTTTTTAAATATATGTACTTTTTTCTAATACTTCGACTGTTAAAAGTTTTAATTATATTTCTTGGCATAAATATTTAAATATTGTCAATGTTCTAAATTAGGCTCTTTAGAGTTGGTCTACAAACAACAACAAAAAACAAACAAATTTGAAATAAATTTGCGTGTAACATTCGTAAACTGGAGGCAATATTAGAGACGATGTGACGATAATAATGATGGTGATGGTAGTGATGTTTATTTGCTCAACTATTTTGTGGTCTGCACCCCACTTCAACAACAGCTCTGTTTCACTGCAACATTATCAAAATTTAAACTCCTCCTTAGCGTTAAGAAAGCTTGCTTCTTCTTTTTCTATCGACACTTGAATGAAGAGTAAACTTTGTCGAATGGTTTGTTAACTTTTTCAGTTTTATGTTGGTTATTTGATTTTTACTTTTAAGTTGTTGGTTGTTATTGCTGAAACCAACAAACCGAAAATACAACTTTTTTTTTTAAACATTTGGCTATAACTTTTAGAATAAATAGCAAACAAAAAAAAAATAAAGACTAAAACAAATAACCACAATTACAGTGTACCCGCCAATTCGAACAATAATTTACAAGTGGTTTTGTTTCTATTTTTTATGCATTTTTTTCCAAACATTACGCGGCTCTCAGAAAATTTGTAAAAAGTAAATATTTTCAACTCTAAAACTCTTGCTGTTTTCCCATCATCATCATCATCATTATCATAGTCATCCTCACCATCACACCTCAGCTAGTCAGTCAGTAGTTTTTTTTTGTATCATCAACACCTTCACCACTTTACCAAACATAAACTATTTTACTGACCCCGAATCAAATTGGTTTTTATGTTGGCAGCCGCTTTTGCTTAAGCTGCCGTCTCGTTACAGCTTTAACATCATTGAGGTTAATTTAGATTAAAATTTGATTTAATTAAATTTTCCAAACAAAATGCTTAAAATATTTTTAATTGAAGAATGTTTGTATGTATGTGAATGTTGTTCCATGTTTTGCATGTAAAATAAAAGTATTAAAATACATTTGTGCAAAAGAAAAACAACCAAAAAAATTTGAAAGTTAAAGAACTTTTTTTTTAATGTTTAACAACTGACCGACCCTAAATTCAAAATTCATTGGGTGCAGTATGCAATATATTTGTTAAAGTAGAACACCGTTTGATGCTCCAGCAAATTAGTTAGTTCAATTGCTAAGGTTTAATGCAGAAATTGCGGGGGGGAATTTGTTTCAAATTCTGGAAATGAAATATTTTACTGAAAGTTTACAAACATTTTTTGATTTATAAGACACTTTTGAATTACTATAAATATTGGTTATTTATTCTGTCCTAAGTTCATTTTAAATTTCTTCTTTATGAAGAAATTCATTTTTTGTTTGTGATAATTGAAAGAATATTCTGAAAAAGTAAGTTTACCGACACTAGCCGAGTGGAAAGGTGGCGCAAAAGTCATCCTCCTATCAGAAAATGCTATAAATTTTGCAATTATTGGTCAAATAAATAGTCACCAATATTCCGCGTTCTGGAGCAGTGTAGCGTAACATTGTTTGTTAACGTGTATTTCGCATGTGTTTACTACACAAATGTCAAAACAGAACTGACATTAGGGGCCAATTGCAAATTTATAGCATTTTCTGATAGGAGGATGACTTTTGCGCCACCTTGTATTTAACTTACAGTTTATTAGGAAATAGAATATGGTGACTGATAGTCGCTGATATTCATATTTCCTATTACTATTTGAGTGAGAACAAAATTTACCACAACCATTTATAATTTTTTTCTGTTTATCTTCTTCAACATTATCACATGTATTAATGTTGTCACCGTTTGCCATTTAATGCAAATTTTACATTAACCTTGTTTGGGAGCTGCCACGCCCACTGTTTTGAATTCGACTTATTTTTCCATGATCACCCACAATAACAGCGCAGTTAATCAAATTAAATTTAACGATTCTCAGTATCATCGTTCTGAAATTTAGGATTACTTTTTATACGAAAGGCCACGCCCACTCTTTAGATATCCTGAATTCTTGTCTTTAATATATTGAGTTTTTTATACAAATTTGACGATATTTTTTATTTATTTTTTTTTTCATTAAAAAAATAAATATTAATGAATAATTTTTTTAGAGGAAATTTACAAAAACTTTTTTTTATTAAAATTTTTTTTTATAAAATTTGCATAAAAAATTTTTGATTAAACATATGTATCAAAAATATTTAAGAATTCTGTGAGCAATAAAAGTTTGCAATAATCAAGACCTCTTATTTCCATTTGCAGCCAACTGAATTAAATTTGTTGTTGTTTGCTTTTTGGCCATTTGACTGTTTGTTTATTCCCCTCTAACGCATGTTTTTGTGCGTTATTTTTCTCGCTAGTTTTAGTAGCAGATAATTATAGGTTTTATTGGAATATTTTTCTTCTGTTTGTTTGTTGTTGTTGTTTTCGAAATAAAAAATTGCCAATAAAAACCTCATTAACGCTGGTTGTTCGAACGTGTATATTGCAAATCTAGAATTTGTTTTAATCATATGTATGCTTAGTCATCGTTCTATATGGATGTATGTATGTATTTAAGTATGTAGCCTTTTTGCAGAAAAAGCATGTATGCAAATATTGGTACTTGTTCTGGTTTTGAAAATTTAGAGTTTGTTGTGGTTTTCACGTAAAGAGGGGAAACAATTTTTCTGTTGGTAAAATGTTTTTTTTTAAATCTATATCTAATTGGAAAACACGAAATTTCTAATAACAAAAGAAAAAAATTATTGTTTTTTAATGAGCATTAAGCCTTAACAAATTTTGACTTAAAATTATTAAATTTCAAAAGACGCTGTAATATTTGGAGAACTGTAAAAAATAATAAACTATTTTAAATTTTATAAAACTTTAAATTCATTTTATGAATCTAAAATATACTCAATAATTTATAATTTTGCAAAGATCCTGGTCAGCTAAATTGTATATATCGTCACCTAAAATCCAAAAGGTCGTAAGTACACTTTTTACTTTTTTTTTACAGGAGAAGCAAAAACCTTATAAACTTAAGACTATTTACTTATTTGGTTGCTTTTTTCATTAATAAAATCTGTATTTTTAAACATATATGAGTAAAATTTTAAGGAAAGGTGTATTTAGGTTAATTACATCATAATCAATTTAAAAGTCTATTTTGAATTCTTTTGCTTGTTACGGCCTTTTGGATTTCAGGTGACGATATGTACATAATTCCAGCTAAATTTACTATTTTTATAATTTTACACTTTAAAACAAAATAATATGACTGATTTGCAAAACATCTCTTCAAATACAAAAAAACTTTAAGTTTTACTAAAGAAAAATGTTTTAATTTTTTTTTTCATTCTAATAAACTAAACAAAAACATACAGTTTTATTGTAATTAAACGATATAAAAATATTCTTTGGATGCTTAAATAAAAAGCTTCATCAAAATTGAACAAATTGCAATCTTTTGCAAGTCTAAATCCACTACTAGAAAATTGTTACACAACATTTTTGTGTGTGCCTTAAGATTATGCCAATATTTTCAACTTTACAGTACCGTGAAATTTATAAGTTTAAAAGTTTTCGAAAATATATTTTTTTTTAAAGTCTAATATTGTTTGCTATTGCAGTGGCTGTTTGTTTTAAATAGAATAAATGTTGTTTCTCAAAACTACTTGGACTATTTAAATAATAATTAGAATTAGGGATTTTGTAAAAAAAATTATTTTTAGTCAGGTAGCAAACAAAAATGTTATTATCTAATTGTTGAAAGGTTTTGCCAATAGGAAATTATTAACCAAATAATAAAATGCGGAGCTAATAAATTTTAAAACAAAACTAAAACCCAAAAGCAACCAAAATTATTAATTTTATGTCAACAGTTTTTTATTGAGAACATAAAACAGGTAATAAAATAATTGGCGGGTTCATAATCTACTTTTAAAAAGTTAGGGTCGCTAAAATGTTTCCCACCGATAGAACTAAATCAATCCTAGTATATATATTACCATATAATTAGGCAACGCATTTTAAGGGTTGCCTTCATAGTTATTAAAAAACATCTACCTGTTTTATGATTTTAGTTCAATAATAATAAAGTCTTGTTTTTGCAACTGTTTGTCATCAGAGTAATAAAACTTATATTTAGTTTGCTTATGGATTTGTATTAAGTTTTGTTAGTATTAACAGGTAAAATTAGCACTGGTTTTTGCAAACCTACCCCAAAATCCTTATTTTACAAAAAACTAAGAACCGCGTTTTATTACGTTTACAATGTTTTTTTATTTCTGTAAAAAGTATAAATACTTTTGCAATTAGTATAACAGCATTAATTGTAATTAAGACTTACAGACAACTACAATCGCAAAAAAATATTAAATAAAAATAAAAAATTTCAAAAATTTACGAAATGAACACCAAACCTAAAATTCAACAAATCAAAGAATCGATCTGTCAAATCGATAAAAATAATAACGAACATTTGATTGATTGTTTAACGGAAGCTTGGCCCAAAGAAAATATTTTAGATTTATGGACGCGTTCAGCCATACCCAATGGTTGTGTTATATTGAAATCTATGGGCTGTGAGACAGAGAAAATAAATATCGCTCAACTAAGCAAGTTAATGGAGAAGGAAATTACCAAACTAGAAGAAGAAACACCGCAAAATCCTTTAATAAAAGCCTTGTTAGTGTTGCAAACAGAGGAATTGAACCATTTAAGGAAATTTTCAAAACAATTGCTTAATGAAAATGCCGACTTAAAAACTGCTAATAAGAATGAAAGTAAATCTAAATTGTCAACAAAACCTAAACTATTAAAGCAAGAAGACATGAAGATAAAAACCGAGCTTGAACTTTTGCACAAAGAAAACCAACATTTGAAGGAGGAAAAACAAAGAATGGAAAATCAAATTGAAGAAATGCTGGAAAAGTTCATTGACTTGCAAAAAGAGTTAAAAGAAAGGAAGGAAACTAATCAACCAAAGTGTAAGAGACAACAATTAAAAGCTAGCACTAACAAAAGAAAACGTGATTCTTCCGCGAAAACACAGCTGATCGAAGAAAGTTCTCATCCTTTAAAAATCCGAAAATGTAACTTTGAGGAAAACAATAAAAGTGATGAATTTGTTAAGCCCCAATTAAAATCGGCTTCTGAAATAGAAATCCAGAGCACCAGAAAAATAGTCTTAGGCCTGGAAGAAGAATTAAAAAAGACTGAAGAGCAACTACTTACACTGTCATCCACTAAGTCTGTCAGTCTAGAAGAAATTCTTAAAGTATATGAAGACTGTGAAAATTATTGGAAAGTTGTAGAGTTAAACGAAAACAGTCGCTTGTCTGCCAGAGAAGGAAAGGAGAATCACAGGGGTTTTAAATCACAAGAAATTGAAATCCTTTATTCCGAAATAGAGGATTTGCGGGCACTCTTGAGTTTTTATATAACGGGTGCTTAATGTATTGGAAGCTGATAGTTCTTCTGGTTTTTTCAACAATTATTCTCTACAAACATCTCTCAACAAAGAAACTTTTTAAAGGTTCTGCTGCTATTTTAAGACAAGTTGTAAAACGCTTAAATTAAGATCTCATAGAGACCCTATTTTCTCTTATATTTCTTTTATTTTAGTAACTAATAAATTATTTATTTATTATAATTAACTAGATTTAGTTTTAAGTTCATAAACATAAAATTTAAATAAAATTTTGTTTAAAAATAATTGAGTTTAAGTGCAACTTTAAAAATATTAATTAAATAATAAATTTATTTTTTTATTAATTGAAAAATTTAATTGTTTGACTTTATTTGTTTTTATTATGATTTTTTTAACGCAAATCTAAATATTTGAGGAAAATTTTTAGATGTGTAGAAAATGAGCAGAATATTTCATGGTCATGGGCTGCATACAAAGAGCCTTTATTCGTCGATGGTTTCAGTTCTTTAAAAGATTTCATCGCATTTACTTTCTAATAATAAACTTCAAGTTTTTTAATTAAAAAAATCCTTAAAAAATATTCGCCAAATATTTATTAAATTTGTATTCAAAAATATTTGCAGGTTTTAAATTGCACAGTACTGTATTTTAGTTTTATTTTTAATATTCCTCAAATTTTTTTTATTATTAATTCGTTTGTAAATTCTATTTAAAGTGGGGGTGTGTTTCTAGTCGTTTAGTTTAGTATTCATCTTTGAAAAATGTTCGATTAATAAACTGTGTCATCTGAATAACATTCGCAAATACAAAAATAGAAAAAATATTTTAATAATATTTCTATGTGAAATGTAAAAAGGAAAAAAAAATAAAACTATATTTTAACTGAATAAATTAAATTGTAGAAAAAATTGTTTAAACAATATTTAAAATAATTTTTTTTTTTTTGAAATTTAAATTAAATTAATTTGACTGGCCTTTTTGAACAACACAACATTATTAAATTCTTGTTCACTTATGTATGTATGTATGTATGTGTTTTCCCCATTCTTAGGCCGGCTTGCCATATGGGCGTCACTTGCTAAACTTTCTAACACAGATTAAAACCATACTTTTGCAAATTGTTGTTGCAGTTTTTCTTTTTGTTCTTGTTAGATTTTGGCCCTGGGGTATTGAATGTTTGCATTTTGTTTTTATGTAATTTTTTTTGATAAGAATTAAAAACAGACTCTTGTCGGAGGGTTGTGTAAAAGAAGAAGCACGTTTTTTTTAAATTTTGTAGTCATGCCCTGGACAAAGTTATTAGCATATAGATATTTATAATCTATATATGCATGTATGTATGTATGTTTGTATTTTATAGCTGGCCACACC
>NDXZ01013578.1:794-14093 GCA_003055125.1 Paykullia maculata
ACCAATGTTCTTAATAAATATAATTTTTCAGTATATTGTTGTACATAAGTAAATAAAAAAATCTATATATTCCTAAAAGAATAAAAACCGTTTTACACATTTTGTTTCGTAGGTTTTATATTAATTATAAGTAAGATACCATAGTCTTCAAATATTTGTTATAAGTTGCTAAAAAAATTCCTGACATGACTTAAAGTGGAATCGTGAATTTTGTACCGCTTTGCTTAGACTGACACTGACTTAAATGAGTCATGTAATTTAGGATTATAATATCTTTATTAAAACAAAATTAAACAATTAACAATATACCAATAAACAATATTTAATAATAAATTTAGAAACCCCAATGAGTACCGAAACCATCAAAACTCATGTGAGAGACCGTTTCAGCTGGGGAATAACGAACGGTTTGGCTGGTGCCATAGGCAGACACTCCGGGAGCATTATGCGTGTAGGTAGTAACGGCTGGCCCATGGCTGTACGAAGTTTTAGCTGTAGGATCTGTGTATCCAATAGTTTTAGAAACAGCAGGTTGAGCATATAGTACAGGAGATTTATGAGAGTATGAGGTTTTGGTGACAGCAGGAACTGCATGAGTGTAAAATGTAGGAGGTACTACAGTTCTGGTTACAGCAGGAGCAGCATAACTTAAAGTTTTAGCAAATGCAGGAGTATAGATATTATTATTGATACGAGTAGCAACTGGTTTGTAGTTGTATGATGCTGCTGCAAATGGCGTAGCAACAGGTGGAGCATATAATACTGGAGATTCATGGGAGTAAACGGACTTGGTAACAGTGGGAATAGCATGAGTATAAAATGTAGGATTAACAATAGTTTTGGTTACAACAGGAGCAGCATAGGTGAAAGTTTTGGCAATGACAGGTGTAGCGTGGGCGTAAGCTTTTGGAGCGGCTATATATTTTGTAACATTTGGGGTAGTGTAGGTAAAAGTCTTGGCAACCGTTGGAGTATAAACATTATTATTGATACGAGTATCCATCTTACGAACACTGGAGTAAGGAGTATCAACTGATTTTGAGTACGAGGAAACAGTACCAGCAAATGATCTTACTACGTTTTGATGAGTAGAAGCAACAGCATCCACTGCAGGATTAACGTATTTTATAACGGGAGCAGCAGCATAAGTTACAGGTGATACATATCCAGCATTAGTGACCGCCAGTAAGGCACATAAAGTAATCATTTTAAAAGCCATTTTATTGATTATATTTAATTTTTTTTTAGGCGAGTTATTTGAAGATATGCTGGATGTTGATTGTTTAGTAATTGTATTTTAAATGATGCAGTTAGTTTATACTTGTGTGCTTTTATATGCGTAATAGAGCCTAAAATAAATAGATTAAATAAATTATGCAAAATGGCGTTTTATATGCGTTAGCAAAACTTTTCTCTCTTTTTTAATTTTCAAGGCGTTAAGTAAAATTTTTTATTATTTACTATTATCATGATCGGTGATCATAATCAACCATATTTTTTCTTTGTGCGTGTTTAACTTATGTGTTATACATTTTTCACACCTACATTTTTAAATAAAAATTTTAGAGGTAAACAAGGCTAGTTTATTTGCGTATTTTGCAAAATAATCCCAAAATATTTATTGCAAAACTGTTTACAGCTAAATGAAATGTGCCATTAGCAATAAGTAAATTAAAGCATTCAAGCATACATGTTAATACTATTTACTTTAACTTTTTTTTAATATAAAAACACACAATTTTTATATTAATTGTATCAGTTGATGATCATTTACTCAACAATCAACAATAAAATTTTATTAACACAATGGCTTTTAAATTAATTACCATTTGTACTCTACTAACTGTTGTTACTGCTGGATATGTATCACCTGTAACTTATGCTGCTGCTCCCATAGTAAAATATGTTAATCCTGCAGTGGATGCTGTTGCCTCTACTCAGCAAAACGTTGTGAGATCATTTGCTGGTACTGTTTCCTCATACTCAAAATCAGTGGACACGCCCTACTCCAGTGTTCGTAAGGTGGATACTCGCATTAATAATAATGTTTATACTCCAAAGGTTGCCAAAACTTTAATCTATACCGCTCCAAATATTACAAAATATATAGCAGCTCCAAAAGCTTATATTCACACTGCACCTGTCATTGGTAAAACCGTAGCCTATGCTGCTCCTGCTAAAACCAAAACAATTGTTAATCCTTCATTTTATACTCATGCTCTTCCCACTGTTACCAAGTCCGTTTACTCTCATGAATCTCCTGTATTATACGCTCCACCTGTTGCTACGCCATTAGCAGCAGCATCATACAACTATAAACCAGTTGTTACTCGTATTAATAATAATGTCCATTCCCCTGCATTTGCTAAAACTTTAAGTTATGCTGCACCTGCTGTAACCAAAACTGTAGCACCTCCTACATTTTACACTCATACAGTTCCTGCTGTCACCAAAACTTTGTACTCTCATGAATCTCCTGTATTGGATGCTCAACCTGCTGTTTCTAAAACTATTGGATACTCTGGTCCTACAGTTACAACTTCATACAACCATGGACCAGCCATTAGTTCTTACACACATAATGCTCCCGGAGTGTCTGCCTATGGAAGCAGCCAAACTGTTCATTATTCTCCCGCTGAAAAGGTGTCCCACATGAGTTTTGATGGTTTTGGTACTCATTGGGGCTTCTGAGTTGTTTGGAACTTTATTTGTTGATATTTTATTTATTGTTAAATTTTGTTATATATGAAATACATATAAGTACAAGTACACTTACTCAAATGATGTGTCATAATTTTTTCAATTTTAAATTATACTTAAATATACATATCGATCATATACTAAAAGAACGTCATAACTCAAAAAATTAAATTTCGGAGTTAATGAAGCAGAATTGTTCCCTATATCATATGCTATATATATCCATTATATTGTAAAAAAATTCATGCAAATGGCGTGTAAACTCACCTCTTGATAGAAGAAAACTTTTTAATATTTCCATTGAGTTGTATGTAAATTGAAAACTTTAATTTTTTTATGCGATATTGAAAAATATACATATATAAAATATACTTGAAAAATATCATAATTTGTTGTAATCTTCAACAAAGATTTACGATTAGATAAGCATTTTTTTCATCACTATTTTCTTATTATTTTTACTACTTTAACTTCCCTGAGAGTTTAATATTAGAAATAATTATTATGTTATTTATTTGGAATCCATGTCGAATTGCCTGGGCTCTGCTTAATGAATTTGTATCTGCCGTCCTTTGGCAATACAATTGCGGTAATATCTAAATTAATATTAAACTGCCTTAAACAAATTGTTTCAAAGAAAAACTGTTGTAGTAAAATTATTTCGACATGAATATTTTTCACTTAATTTATTTCAATTCAAGGAGAAAATATGTTTTTTGTAATATCATAAATTACAATGAGAAAACAAAAAAGTAAAAGTTTCACAAATATTTATAAAAACAATCACACCCTCCTCTTTAAGGTAAGATGACAATTGAAAACCAAAGAAATAAAATTATATGTCTACACCCTGTGGGGTGCAATAGAAGAAAAACCAGAAAAGCAAAAAAAAACTTTTTTATTATTATTCTTAAAAGTTTTGGCAAATATTCATACACTGAATACATAAACATACATTTATTTCCATGCTGCTTTTTTCTTGTATGTAGTATGGTTGTATACTGTGTTGTAAGTGTATGATCTACTTTTTGCAAATGGTAAAATTTTGTTTTTTTTTATGGGCGATGATGAATATTTATTAGAATTATCAAAAAGAATAGCACAACTTTTGAAAAACTTTTGTTAACCTTGGTACAAGCATTGAAAACAGTGTTGCCGAAATTATATTTAAATATTTTATTTTTTGATTAAATTTTTTGTAAAAAATAAAATAAAAATTATTTAATAAAATTTGTATTAAGTTTGCTGTTTAAGGTTTATTTTTTTTATAAATTTTCTATTTATTTACAGGAAATTATTGAAATTTTCTTGTAGTATTCAGGTTTTAATGGGCACTTATTTTTAACTTTCTTTTGCGATTTGGCACCCAGATGATGCAGTCTTTTTACAGTTCAAGGCATTGCTGGGCTTAACTTTATCGACGTTATTGCTGTCTGTTGAATTGTTAAAAAATACACACTTTCCGTGATCCCACTATATAGTCTTTTTTGGTTTCCCATATTAAAATAAAGCAAAATATGTACTATTACTTATAAGACGATGACCTAAGAAATTTTGGGATATCCATACTGCAAGTCAATTTTTAAACCTCCTCCTTTGGTCTCAAACCAATACTACAACTCAAGGCGAATTTGGACTATTTAAAAACATATTACTTTTGCCCATCTGTTCAACTAATTATTGTCAAATGCAAAAAAAAATATCGATATTTTTTATATCGATATTTATTTCAGTATCGTTGCCGGTCGATTTGAAAATATCGATATTTTTCATAAACTCATAAAATACGGGAAAAACGAACTTGATATAACAAAAAAGTAGTTTTTTATTGATGTTCAACGGAATAGCTTTTCTCTCAAGCAGTGGTAGGTCTAGGTATTGTCTTAGCTTATTGGACACAGATTCAAAGATCGGGACCTCGGAGAGGGATATCAACTTTTCATGACCATACCAAATTGTAGAAGTGACGAAGTTTTCAGGCGTTTGGGCTGTTTGAATTGTGCTATGAACTGGAGACCGTTGACCTCTGAGTAGTTGTTCGGTTCGAATATCATCGCTGATTTTGGCTATTGCATTAAAAACTGAAAGTCGCATTAAAAACTGAATTGTTTTAAAACGGGGATCTAATATTGTTGTTGCAGACAAAAAACGATTTTCTTCTAAAGGTCCCATTCTTTCTTGAACATTTGTAATAAGAGCATCTTTAACGCATATACACATGGAGTTTGACAGTTACAGGTGTAGATAATATCGTATTGCTAAAGACTTGCACATACCTTGTATATGACCATAACTTTCTCGTCGGTGTTGTCAATACAAGCATTATAACAGTCTATTAATGCTGACTATGTCGAGAATTTTTCACAGATTATTAACATGAAATACAAAACCGAAGAAAAAAAATATCGAAAAAAAATTGCAAGAAAAAATATCGAATATCGATATATTTCAAATTAAAATATCGACGATATATATCGATTGATATATAAATAATATATTGATATATCGATATATTTTGCCCAACCCTAGTAGTCATAAAAAATATACAAAAATGTTTATTGTTCTAAAATTATTTAAGCTCTTTAAGTAAATATGCAACAAAATTTTTGAATCATGAAAAAGAAATTGGCAATATTGTTCCATACAAACATTTTTACAATGGAAATTAAATATTGCGTGCAAGAAAGAAGAAGTGTATTTTAATAAAAAACAAAAACTTTTTTGTTACGTTAAGAACTGACTAATACTCAAATAGTCTAGATTTTACAAGTGACTTAAATTAGGGGTTCGTTTGTATTTTGGCAAATTGATATTAATTTTACTCCAGAGTTTCATTAAAATATCAAAAGAGGAAAAAAATGTATTAGAATTTAAATATAGAAATAAAAAAAATAAACATAGAGTAACGATAATTGAAATAAATCAAAAATATACTATTTTTGGAGTCACTACAGTGCACATATTGAATATATGTTAAAACGGCCTGGCATAGCATTTCAAAAAATAATATATGTTAAAGGTAGGTAAAAATGGAACATCAGAGAATAACACATTTTTATTGTTAAACAATATTTGAAAAATCCTAAAGTTTGAAACTATACAAAAAGGGATTTTGAGAGAGAGAGAAAGATATTCTTCTTCTTGCCTGAAACAAAGCTTCAAATGCGGCACTTCTGCTTACTGGCATTTATTTAAAAGTGTATTTCATCACTAAACAAACTTATATCTGTTTAGTTTGTCATATTTAAATATGATTTTACAAATTCGTAAATATATGTGTTATGGATTGCCAAACTTAACTTACCTCAAAATTAACGAGAATAACATACTTAATTTGCAGTGCCAAAGAAACGAGTTGCCAATACAAATTTTATCAACGTATCCCTCACAGAGCTCGTTGTTCTCGGCGAATTCATATATATTGCTGTATAAGTGGAATAGTAAATTTGTTAGATTGTCGCACACAATTAGAAGGCCTACAAATATAAGAACCATATATAAAATTATGTTATGAGTTTTTGATTTGTTTGATCAGAAATCAAAAGCATCGTTTCGACTGTGGTTTAATAGAAGTCAAATTGTATCGAGAGAAAATTCATAACCAAAAACTATCTGAATTTTAAATTGCTGCCTGCAAATTCACCTCATACCCAAGCAGTCATATATCTTTATCACCATGTATGTTTGTTATTCACTTAAAGATCTTAAAATCGTTATCAAGTTGTTTTAATATCAACATGCAGCGTTAACACTTAAAGACTTAAATTAATTTTGACCCGACGTCATTGACTTTGATATTTGTGCTTTTATTTTGTTTTTTATTTGCTCCAGCAAACTAAAATAAGATTAATTGATTCATATCTCGACTCTGAAGTATACGAATAAGAATGTAGACATAAAATATATGTTCATATGTATGAAAGTTGTCTGTATATCCTTATAGTTACTGTACATTACTTGTGTAATAAAAATTAACCTTATTTGCGATGCTTGTTAATTTGATTTGAAGTTTATCGTTTACAAGAAAACAATTTTTTATTTCCTTTCGTTTAATTTTTTTTCTTGCTTTTAGACATTTTTTACCGACGACGGATACATAGTCAGAGCGTTGTCTACGCGTTTTAGAATTCTTATATATATGTTTGTATGCGTATGCACCCAGACATCCTTAACATGTCAGAGAAGAAATGTGAGCCGATAAATCAACTGTGTGAAAAGTAAAAAAATTGAATTCTCTAAAATCGATGTGTGATGCTGTAACAATCGTATGATGTATTCACTTGGCTGTGTATAATGGGCGAAGTCAAGTCAGAAGTAGAAGAGTATTATTTAACTAAAAAGGGAAATCAAATATTTTTGGAAAGGTTTTCACTTTTTGAAACAAAAGGTCTATTTGGCGGATTACTTTGGTGCTGGTTTCGGATTATGGATATCATGTATTCTAAAACCACTATATATATGATTATCCGTAACAAAGTTTATAGTTTGGCCAAACATATAATGATTCTTGCACCCATATTTATGATCATGGTATTAACGTCAAATATGACTACAGCCATATTATGATTGTGGCAATCATATAACGATTACAATAATAATATAATTTTAAAATTGTCTGTGATCATATTACCGTTACCATACTCAACCATGTTTTTTCTCTGGGTGCAAACATTCTTTTTATTTATTGAATGTTTTTGATTACCTTTTTGTCTATAGAAAAGGTTTAAAAGTTAAATTTAAAAAATATTTTGTAGCAAATCAACGATTTTATTTCTTTAAACAACTGCACACAAGAGCATTTATAAATTCGCATTGAAGAAAAAGTCGTATGTATGTATGTTTGTATGTATATATGTATGTACATTATATAAATGTATGTTTAACAGACAATGCCAGTAAAAATTTCCGGTTGTAAGAGTTTATAATCGTACATGAACAATTTCGTTTTTATTTTTCACTTTACAGATTGATGGAGTGTAATGGTTATGAAGATGAATATAAGCTTGATAGAATATTGATAAACTGAAATAAAAAAAAATCTTGAAATTTCATAAATTTTTCTACATTTTTTATGTTTTATTAAACAAAGTTAAAGGGAAACATTCAACAAGCTGTTTTTCATTACTTTATGATTCTATACTTCTCTTTGACTATTCAGATTTAGTATTTCATTAAAAAATAAAATAAAAAAACTTGTACTGAGGGCGTTGGTAAGTTGGTTGGTTGTTTATAATCCACAAAACTTTAATTTCCCTTAAAAGCTTGCCAACTATAATAAATTATTCATTATATTTTTTTCATTTTTTTTTCGTTGTGGTTTTTTGTCTACTCCTTTTGTTCGCCTTACACCCAAAAAGCACATTTACACACCGTTTTTCCTTTACAGACTGACATGTTGATCCCTTTAAGCAGAATATCAGCTACTGCTAAGGATATTCATACAAAAACACATACACATACACATGTACTTAAAGCAATGCAAGATACTGTTTGTTGGTTGGTATTGCCTAGAGATTTTTACTCGTTTACACCTAATTTGATTTTATACTCAAGGATGGCTTACAATAACACTGAAACTGTGGTTGTGTTTTAGGAGTTTTCTTTTTGCATTTTTATACGTTACTTTCGTGGAATTTTCTTTCTTCTATTTCTTGCAGTGAAAGAAATATTTTACAGTGCTTTGGCTGGATCAAATTCCTTTATTAATAAAAGATAACAAAAATAGATTGAGAAAAATAATAAAATTATTTATAAAAATAAAAGAACAAAAGGGGCAATTTTTAAACTGTATTGCATTACATCACTTAGATGAATTGTATGTATTGTATGAATTGTATGAATCATAAGTTAAATTATGCACAAACATTTTTGGGAACTTGGCTAAAGATTCCATTATACGATATAATGGATATTGCGATTAAGCACACTCTAACCAAAATATTTTCACTACAGCGTTACTAGAACCAATTTTTGTTGTCGGCGGATATTTTGTTTAAATAAATAGTTGGTATGTTTACAGAAAGTGCCCTTATCTGAAAAAAGTTATATAAAATTTTAAGAATTTTTCAAACTTTCTCCGAATTACAAATTTTAAAATATATTTTGTATATCATTATCATCATCATCGTTTGGTGTTACAGCCCAGCGTGGGCCTTAACCTCGTTCACAATTTTCCTACAGTCAGCTCTATTTTACGCCGTTTGTTTTCAATAAGTGATGTTAATCTTCCTGCAATCTTCTTCAACTCCATTGAACCACCGAATTGAAGGTTTCCCTCTTGCTCTTGTTGCTTACGACACCGCATTTAGTATTCTTTCTGTGCTCTAGACTCAGACATTCTAGCTACATGTCCTGCCCAACTGAGTCTTTGTGCCTTTACGAACTTCGCCACATTTCTGCCCTCTAAAATAACATTTGTCTCGCGATTGCTTCGCCTTTTATAGCTACCGTCATCTTCTCTTTTTGGACCGTATATCTTTCTTATTATTTTTCTTTCAAAGGTATTCAGCTTTTCCTCATCTGACACAGTCATGGCCCAAGTTTCACAACCATATGTAAGGACAGGTAGTATAACTGTTATTTACAATTTAATCTTAAGAGGGCGTGTTAACAATTAAGACTTAAGACAAAGTTTGAGGAGCGCGTAAAATGCTTTATTGGAGGCTTGGATTCGATCGTTTATTGATAAATATAGGTCGTTGCTGCTGTTAATTAAGGCGCCTAGGTGTTACAAATTGCTTACTCTTTCAAATATAAATTGTTGCGTGTTAATGGTTTGAATTCATGACATGTGGATATACTTCGTCTTATTTTCATTTACTGGCAGGCCAAGCCTTTTCGTCTCCTGTTCCAATATATAAAAATTTTCTTCCAGATCCTTCTCGCTTTGTGATATAAGGGCTACATCATCTACATACGCACATATAATTGTTGACCGCGAGAATATATGACCACCTCTATCTAGTGCTGATATTGCATGATTTATAGTTAGTTGTTCACAGGGAATCGCCCTGCCCCACTCCTGATGTAATATCAAACTCTGAGGTAAGATTATTTTGTATTATATAGTTGTTTTCTGCAGAGTAAGAATCACCATTTTAGTTAGTTTTTTTGTTATACCTATATTCGTAAATATTGGTTCCAGTATTTTCATATTAGTTGAGTCGAAAACTTGTTTAAAATCTATCATTAGCATGTGCAGGTCCATTTTTAAACTCATACTATTTTTCCATTGTGTGCCTTAAAAAAAGATTTGGTCTGTTGTAGATCGGTAAGGCCTAAATCCGCAATGGTATTCACCTATAATGCTCTCAGACACTTCCCTTAGTCTATTGTTGATTTTATACGGTGTGTTTAGTAGCGTTATTCCTCTGTAATTTTCACAATTCATTTTGTTTCCTTTTTTATGTATAGAAATTATAATACCACGGTTCCATTCGTCAGGTAGTAATTATTCTTATATAGGGCATATAAATAAGGGCAATTCACTTCGCAAATAAACTTCGTTGTCTAACGTTATTGACTTAAGCTGCTGTATCAATTGAATACTGTGCGGTAAAGACCCAAGTCCCGACGCAATAATTGACAAGTTGAAGTTTGTAAAATTCCAAATTCTTGTACATAACAAGAAGCCGACTATCTTCGGATTTCCTGCACGCTAACCCGAACAGCGGCGATGGTCTCTGCCGGGCTTTGGCTAATTATAATTACCAAACCGACCGTGGATAAGGGGCTGCTAAATCGCATAACTTGCAATAGTGATTTGGCAACAATGACTGACAAATAACAGTTAGACGGACGCCATCAAAATAACATGACTGCCACAGATCACCAACATCTATCTACCTGTGCCAATTGCATAACGCTTAATTTAATACAAACAATTACTGTGATTTTTAAGATCCACTAATTAAAATTACTAAATTTTCAAATATATAAAATTTTCTTTTTTAATTCAACAAAATATAAAAAAAAACTAAATTGAGTCTTTTTTAATTTGACATCAGATTTATTTTTTCGCCATAGTTCATTTAAATTAATAAAATTTGATTTTTTATTTGAATTGTTTCAAAATTTCTCTTTCTGTTAAAGTTTCAAATTTTAAATGAATCGTTAATGCATCAAGCGCCATGTGTTTTGCTCGCATACTAGGCTTGTCACCTAAAGTAAAATGAACTGAGTTGTTGAGATATTTTCGGTATTATCTAGTTTCGAGGTAAAATATAAATTTTCCAGTAAACAACAAGGTAGAGGAAACATCTGAGGAAACAGTTAAGTAAAGAAGATTTTTCATATTCTTATAATTTTTTGATTTGACCAGTAATTTGTGAACCTTAAATAGCGGCTTGTAAAGTTTTTTTAAAAAATTATGTGATTTGTTGTTTAAGTTAACACAGTATAACTTATTCAATTAAAGCAATAGATGCTTACAGTACATCCTAATAAAATTATAAAAACTGTTTTATCCCCAAACACTCAAACTTATTTGCATTAAATATAAATTTGTAAGTAGACTTAAAAACATAATCTTGATTTAACATAAATTTTACATTATCTTTAATTTTATTGTAGCTGGCGACACTTTGTGTCAAATATCAATTCAATTATTTTCTCTAAAAATAATCCCACACAAAATAATAGATTCTTACACACACACACGCATGTTAAGTTTTGTTTTTACTTTGAAAATCACGGAAGGGAAATAATATAAAACACTAACACTTACACACATACAGTAACATATATAATAAAAAAGAGCAAAGAGCGCAAAGAAGAGATAGAAAATGAAGAAAAACTGATGCTATAAGCTGGATGTCAAATTTAAAATGATTAGCAAGGATTACACGCATACTTGCCTTGCGGTAACTAACTAAGCAACCAACAAGGCAACAAATAAACAAAACGATAGACAGGCAGACAGACATACATACGGAAGGACGTATTAAATAACTGACGAGCAAACGATAAAACGGACAGAAAAAAAAACGATAATTTTACGATGTGATTTTAACCAAAAGATGCCCTCTAGATATCGAACTGCATCACATTTGCTTTCAAATTGCTTCGGTATGAGATGACTAGATTCAGTATTTGTGTGTGTGGAGGAGTGGTAGCGTAAGTTTTAGTATTAGCACTTGCGTTTCATATTGTACGTGTGTGCGTTATCCAGTGTTTTATAACGCCACACAATGTTGTCTGTCATTTGCAGTTGACGTTTTTGATTTTAATCAAATTTGCATTATTTACAATTTAAGCTGCCAAGCTGATTTTTCTGCTTCTTCTTTCTCGTTCCTTCCTTCCTCATGGCTGTCGCAAACTAATACCCTTTATTTTTTATTGCACGATTCCTATTAATGCTTTGTTGCTGCTGCTCCGTATGCCAGTCAGTCTATTCTACGCTATTTGACGCACAATATTAAAATGTTTAATGCAGATACAAAAAGCTTGGAAAAAAAGAAATCATTTTATTCATTATTGTGGTTATTTAATTTTTTTGGAGAATAAAAATGGGGAAAAAATTGTTTGAAAATAAAAAATGTTTTGTGGTTAATTGTGTGGATAATTTATAGCCAAATGTATAAACATTTTATTCATGGTAAATTGAATTTAAATTTAAGTGATTTAAATAGTTTTTAAATGTTTTTTTTTATAGAAAAACAAATTCTATTTCCTCAAAATTAATACGGAAAATATTATAAGGAAAAAAAATTGAGCGAAAATAAATTGTATAACTATTTTGTAATAGTAGGACTATAATAATAAAATAATAATAAAACATTAAAATAAAAATTTAATTTGGTACAAGATTAAAGGAACCAAAACTTTTTGCTTGACAAAAAATATTTTCTACATGTTTCTTGTGTGTCAGTTTCTTTTCTTTTATTAATTCAAAACAACTTCCTTACAAACAACTTAAGAAAGAACACAGTATGAGTTTTCTCGTGATTAACTTAAATTTAGTTGTGTTATTACGAACCTTTGCAAACTTCTTTAAACAGATAAAAGGAGTTGATACTATTTGCGAAATACTTGAACTCTGGTAAGCATTAACGATCAGCATTTGGTCTTTGGCTGAGAAATAAAGAACATGGCCATTCGTGCAATAGTTTGGTGCTGTCTAACTGTTGCCATATCAGTTTAGGCTGAGTGTTCCCATCCACAGCAGCTTGGGTTGATTGCTATAAAGCTTTTTATTGCTTGCAATTCATTTCGTAATATATCTTTTGTATTTGTTTTTAATAAGAACAAAAATTATAAAACTTAATATCTTCCCTAAAAATTCAAATAACGAGAAAATTTAACCCCGTGTACTTGTTTATCCACTTAAAGCTTTTTCAAGTGTATTAAACCAAGCGTAACCAGATTTTTATTTAAGACGAAATTGTCGAACAGTGAGAATCTTTAACCCAGAAACTCTCCTTGGCAACTGTGAATTTGATTTGTATCAGTACCGTCACCGAGTGACATAACCTGACAGTGCTCAAACCACGAGTTAAACTTATGCAATTATCGATCGCCCCTATGTGACTTGCAAGGAACACACAGGTAGCAATTTGCTACCCATTATGATTCTGGATAATAGAGTAGGCACCTTGCTTA
>NDXZ01013579.1:0-10512 GCA_003055125.1 Paykullia maculata
CTGTCCAAAATTGAAACTGGTTTTATTTTAATGCTCTGGTGGTCAAAATTCGACTGTAAATCATATTAAATATTACGCTTGAACGTTATTTGTTAGTTTTTAAATTATTCTCAAACCTTTAAGAATTGGTAGAGTTAAAATAATTGTTACAGTGGTCGTAGGCCACCTGCTCATTAAAAAAATGCATTATAAAGGTTGTAAGGGATAATACGCTTTAGAGCAACGTGACATACGACCATGAGTTTCCTTTTAAACATTTTAAAAATGTATTGAATATAGATTAGAATAAATTAGGGCTGTTCTGTATTTCGTGTGGAATTAAAATGTGCGGAATTATAGAATTGTTGCTATAAAAAACAACAATACTATGACAATTCCGCACATTTTAATTCCACACGAAATACAGAACAATAATGCATATAATCAGGGTAGAACGCTTGGTACGATTTTTATGAAATTTGGAACACTCGGGGTATTTCTTATTTTTGGTGAGCGTTGCACCTCCCATGCAAATGCTAATAGTTTTTATGGTTATGGTATGGTAATGATATTTTATTCATAGCTCTTTGTTTACCATTAGTTTGGCCAACAAAAGCTATTAGTTGACTGAGTTTGGCAACAGCTAATACATGTTGCCTAAAAATATGCAATAGCAATGTATCAATTTTAAAATTGAATATTTTATTACAATAAATTAGACACTAGCTAAAGCCTATAGTACACGAAATGTAAAAAGCAACATGCGCATGTAACATGAACGGAGCAATGCCGTGTTACCTAAACATACGCTACAGCAACGTACGAATACTAAAATTTATTATTTTATAGGGCTGCCATTCTTTACTCATTAAAATTTTGAGTTAAACAATGCACTGTGAATATCATGTATTAGTTAAACAATGGATAGGTTATTCCAATATCAATGTGCATAGTTAGAATTTAAATGCACTAGAAGCTAAAAGTGGGCGTGACACCTCCCATAAAACAAAAAAAAACATGACATCTTGGGAACTGTTATATGTATCTATGGTCTCGAAATTTTGTGACTTCTTGTACGTGTAGCAGTGCCTTTTGATCAACGATGCCTGAACATAAATGTCAAAACGCATAAAAAATATAAACTTTATAAGCATTTCTTTTGTTTAATAAGTATTTACATACATACATATGTATGTTTGTATATATTAAATTGAAAAAAAAAATTAAAACTTCTTAAAATAAAACGTGAAAATCAGAAAATTATAATTAGACAAGACATGTACATGTGCACCTCAAAATGTTAACCACTATTCTGCCGACGTCTGAACAAATTTTTTACTCGTCAAAACGTAGTGTCACAAAACACACATAAAAATGCAGTGGCATGTATGTATGTATGCATAGTTATGAAGAAGCAATTTACCTCTGCCGGCATTCTGCGGCTGAGGGCTTCGTACAAGAGATAGGCGATATTTCTGTACCTGGTATTTTATAACTGTGACTGAAAAATCACTGGTAACAACAGCGACTAAAAATGTTAAGTAACTGTTACCTGTGATGTTGTTACTTACAATAATCATGTTTAACTTTTCGTACTTTTGCAATTTTATTTACTCTTATTTTTTGTGTCAGCACTCATTAACGCCCAATAAATAATATTGCCCGTTTCTTTTTTAACTAAATGAGTAAAATTGTCAATGTTTTCCAACATGCATGTATGTTGGAAAACATACATGCATGTATGTACAAAAAACAAATTCACCAGAGAGGTGTTCGTACTAACGAAAATATTTATTAGTCTTAGTGTGAAAAAAAACTAAAATCTAAAAAGAAGTACCCAATCACTGTTTAAATAACATTCTTCTAATTTAAGAGGAGTTAAAAACAACAAGAAGTTAAAAGTAACAATTGTGATCAGGGGCCTAATTCTGTCATTCGATAGCGATCGAAATTTAAGAATTCTAACTGGAATCCAATTGGAATTCCTACACCTAAAGCAAAGAAAAGTCGAACGTTCGAGTAAAGCTCGATCGCTATCGAATGACGGAATTAGGGCCCAGGATCGCTACCTCTATTTCATACACAGTAAAGGTGGATTCACTTATTGTGTCAAGCGAACATTTTTGTCCGGACAATTTTTTTTTATATTGAGTTTGATGATTTTCTTTTTGAGAGAGACAAAAAGTTTTTTCCGAACATCTCTTAGTTTGAATTGTTTTAATTTTTGTCCAGACAAAATTGAACTGAGTTGCCACTAGTTTAAATTTTTTCATACGAATTTGAATTTAG
Source organism: Paykullia maculata (assembly GCA_003055125.1). Classification (NCBI taxonomy): domain Eukaryota; kingdom Metazoa; phylum Arthropoda; class Insecta; order Diptera; family Rhinophoridae; genus Paykullia; species Paykullia maculata. Next base: position 2,269 of record NDXZ01013579.1, read on the forward strand.
CTGCCAAATCGGGTTGCAAAATATAAAATAAATTCAAATGCAATATGCCGTGTTTACGTATGTATGTATGAATTTCGTGTTGGTAGCTTTGATTTTCCGGACAAATTTTTAAAATGATTGAATCGTGCTGCAGAAAACTCTCAATAAAAAAATTGTTATCCGGACGTTAATTTTGTCCGAAACATGTCGGTGAATCCATCTTAAATAAAGGTGTATGAAACATGATATATTTTTTTAAGTAAGAATAAAAAATTGTTTCAATATTTAATAAAAAACTTAAAAAAGTAAATTCTATTAAAAAAAAAAACGGTAACCCGAAAAACATACTGCCTGTCGATTTATATTTAAAACTAGACGGTTTTTTAAAAGTATTAAAACGTTTACACGATTTTAAAATATGTACCCTCTATGTGTATTCAACTACAGTTGGATTGTGAATTAAACAAATGCTAAAGTAAAGCAGAAAATTCCCGAAGGCTTAAAAAAACCGGCTTCATTTCTTGTATGATTGTGATTCAAATTTTCAGTTTCTCATAAAATTTGCACTATTTATTCATGAAAAGCACCAGTTTTCCTTTAAATATTTTGCAAGCCTTTGTGGTTAAGTGACAACCTATTTTTTCAGTTACGCAAAGATGTGGTTCCTAAAACAGCCGAAAATTTTCGTGTTCTATGTACTGGTAAAAAAGGATATGGATACAAGGGCAGTACTTTTCATCGGGTTATACCAAATTTTATGTGTCAAGGTGGTGATTTTACAAAGAACGATGGTACTGGGGGTAAATCAATCTATGGCACTACATTTAAGGATGAGAATTTTAAACTCAAACATACTGGCCCCGGCATTATGTCCATGGCTAATGCGGGACCAAACACCAACGGCTCACAATTTTTCATTTGCACTGTGAAGACGTCTTGGCTAGATGAACAGCATGTAGTCTTTGGACAAGTTATACAGGGAATGGATGTCGTTAAAAAAATCGAATCGTATGGTTGTCCAGAAGGACGTCCAATGAAAAATATTGTCATTGAAGATTGTGGAGAGTTAAAATAAATTAAGTTGTTGTTATTGTTATTGTTTTGTTACTAAATACATACTTTTATTTTTAGTTGTGCAGTTGTTTAGATACGTTTTAAAAGTTGTAATTTAGAACTATCAACTGTCAAATAATGTATATACATACATACAAACATATGTATGTATATACATACATACATATGTACATATCGTTGGCTTAATATAAAAAAGGCGTTTTCAGTTTTTTAAAAAACCAAATCATCGTGCAACTACACAGAAAAAAATAGCGACAAATTGCAGTTAACAAAATTTTTGGTTGAAATTAAATTTATGGTTTAACAAATTTTTTGTTAATAGAATTACAAATTTTGTTGGTATTTAAAAAACAAAAAATATCAAAATTTAAAACAATTGGTTTTTGGAAATTTGAAAAATTACAAAACAAACAAACAAAAAATTGTTTTCATGTGCCGGCGTAGTGTAGTGTTTGAAATGCTTGCCTACAAAACCAAGCACTTCAGGTTCAAATCCCAGTAAAGACAAAAACATTTTTATTTTATCATGGCTTTCGAGTTTTAAAAATTAAGTGGAAAAGGGGAAAAGATGATAACATCATAAGGAATGCCAGGCACCGCCACAAGAGTGAACATTAGGAAGGTCATGCAATGCAGCGCCACCACATTATATATATAAATTTAATAATTTGTTTTGTTAATATGCAAATAATTTTTTTAACTTGACTGTTAACAATCAACTTACAAATTTCGTTATTGTATTTACAAATTCTATTGTTGGTTGAGTTTTAATTAAACTTCTAATTGTATTTACAACACTTTTTTTGCTGTATACATACATACATACATATGTACATATATACATAGTTGACCTTACTACATCAGCTGATACCAAAGCCCTAACTGTTTTTACATACATTTGTTTAAATAAATTAAGTTTTTATTTGACTTTCGTGTTTCACAACGTTTAGTTTAACACATTTTTTCAGTGAAAATGGCTCTTCCTCATGTCTTTGTTTACATAAACAAAGTTTTTATTATTCAGGGCATCTTAAATAAATAATTTTGTTGGAAATAGTTTGTACATTTGCTGGTTTACAAGGTGTCATAATTTTAAATATTTAAAAATGAAAACATTAAAAAATTGAATTTTTTGCATATTTTAAATCAAAATCAGCTGATACAAAACAAACTGGTTTGAATTATATGTTTGCTTTTACAATGCGACAAATTTCTGAAATCATTAAGCCCTATTACGGTTGGCGTTGTCGTAGTCGTTATTATGCTTTTGGTACAATGTAAAATATACGCCAATTGCCTGAACATAAAAGCAATTTTAAAAGAGAATTCAAAATTTGTCAAAGTAAACTTACCCAAAGTGAATGCGATAATAGTTGATAGATAGTCAGAATTTACATTGCAGAAATCTAAGGGCAGACATTTTTTCAATTCTCTTTTGGTCTCGCCTAAACCTGCACTACACAGTCTACCTCTTTACCTTTGGCCAACAAACTTTGTCTGTATGTTTTTTCAATTTTCTTATTGTAAATTGGGACATAGAATTGTAAAGCAGGATCACTTGCAGGACGTAAGAAGATCCTTGGCATTAGATTGCAGGGCTGGTTGTAGACTACACCAACATTGATTTGTATTTAATATTCATTTACTTATATAAAAAAAATCATATGTAAGTTCTGATGTAGTTTTTTATTTTTTTAAGTACATACATACATACGAATCAATAAAAAATCTTAATCACCCCTATCGTGAATAAATCTTCCCTCAAATTTTTTTCCTCTTTCCCAAAGGGGAAAATCGTGAATAATTATTCTCTTGAAATATGTTCCTTTTTTTGTATTAGTTTGTTCACTTTGTTTTGTCTAGGGAACAAAATTTTATGGGAAAAAAATTTCACATTTTATTTACGATAGGGATGAATGAAAAAACAACTGTTATATCGAAAGGCTTTTAAGTTTTATTGGGTTTTGTACTTTTCTATATGAAGCCATCGTATGTAAATATGTATGTATTTGAGATGATTTAGCTTTAAGTTGTAATTAAGATAAGCCAAAGCTTAAACATATTATTTGTTTTAAAGAAGATACACTTGAATATGCTTGGGTGAAAATTTCTTAAATAAAATTGTATCTAAAGTAAAGTATTGAACACATTTTTTTTTGTTAAATAAAGAGAGACGTACATATTGAGTTATGTACAAATGTACTTACATATGTATGTTTGTAGGTTAACATTTTTACTTAAACTAGTGTATAGTTTTTTTCTTTTGTCCTTTTGAAATATTTATTTACAGCTGCGCCCTGATGTGGTGCCCAAAACAGCGGAAAATTTTAGGGCACTTTGTACTGGAGAGAAAGGTTATGGTTATAAAGGATCGACATTTCATCGTGTGATACCAAATTTCATGTGCCAAGGTGGCGATTTTACAGCGCACAATGGAACTGGAGGCAAATCGATTTACGGCAATAAATTTGATGATGAAAATTTTATTTTGAAACATACCGAACCAGGCACTTTGTCTATGGCCAATGCTGGATCTAATACAAATGGCTCGCAATTTTTTGTTACCACTGTCAAAACCTCTTGGTTAGATAATCGACACGTGGTATTTGGCAAAGTGATTGAAGGCATGGATATTGTGAAGAAAATTGAAGCAATCGGAAGTCAATCTGGTAAGACTGGTAAAGCGATTGTCATCGTTGATTCAGGACAACTTTAACACCAATAAAAGCAAAAAACAAAAAATAAAATACAAAAACAAAGTTTAAACATGACAGTTTATTTCCCTTATATTTTTCTTTTATCATTAAAGAACAATTCATTAATATTACAAGTAAATTGCAATTAAATATTTTAATTTTCATCGATGGGTTTTTTATTATCCTGAGTTTTTGGCATTAGGAAACCTAAACTGCCGGCCAATATTAATGCACTTGATGAACTGTATAGGGCCGCCTCACAGTGAGTTTCTATTAAAGCACCCATTACATTGCTACCTGTTACACTACCAATTCGTCCCAACATCAAAGAAATACAAACAGCCATTGCTCTGGAAATAAAAAAATGCAAATAAAAACATTAGTTTAACAAAAATAGTTATAAAAGATTTGAAGGGGTAGTAGATAAATCTATGACGTTTTGGAAGTGAAATCGTGAAATCATTTTTGTTGTTTCCAATAATAGTCCATTAACTTAAATGACCGCTAAGAACTGCGTTTTTATAATCGTTTAGAAAGTGAATTGAAAAAACTACATTTGTTCATATGAACCATTGATTTTGAAAATGGTTAAAGTTCACTTAAAAATATACTATAAAAAATTTTAAATTTTTACAGAAACTTTAACCAAGATCTTATGTTTTGGAAAGCATATACAAGATAAGAGTTGATCCATTTTAATTCCAGATCCAGCGAAATATCTTAAAAAAAATACGGAACGAATAATTGTGGATTTTGTTAAAGAAGAAGTCGCATTATACAATAGAGGATGTGAAACGTTTATCGAGCTTTAAGTAAATGGTTGCCTTGCGTTGTTAGGTTTATAGAGTCCAAATAACAGTGTTGTCACATTGACATTTTGTAGTTTCAATATGATGCTGCTGACCTTTATGGTCTTATAAAATCAACAATGTCAAGAAATTGTGAAAGGGTTGCTCGTGCTCTAAAATATATTTGAAATTCCAACATCTTTGGAGGAAGAGAAAATCCACTACTGACATTGTTACTATTGACTAGGTAGTTATTTTGGGATCATATGTAGACATTGGAACCAGTGATTCACTAGTAGATTTTAGTCTACACTTTTGGTACTTTTTACTTTAAAAATGAAAAATATTGACGCTTTGTTGACAATACCACCAAAAAGTCACCACAATAGTCGACAAAAGTGGTGGCTTGAAGACCAAAAAGTCACCACAATGTCGTCAAAAGTGGTGACTTGGAGACACTTGACCCCAGGCTTCCTGCAGGGTTGTTCAACTCTTAAATAAAATCTATATACATATATAAAAATAAGTTGCATTGTGTTAGTAATTGATGTTCTATTTAAGTGAATACTGCATTCATTTCGAAATATTTGAACTTTCAATTGGAGATTATGATGGTGGCACTACGAAGTGTGCAGGGGATTCGCTAGTTAACAAACACTTTCGTGTTAAAAATATAATAATTTTTCTAAAAACCTTAATTATAATAGGAAATCTCATATACAAACCGTAAATTTGTAGGATAAATATCAACCACAATTGTATTCATAACGCTTGTTCCTAAACCACAACACAGCATAACAAGGAGCATGTAAATCGCTACCAGAGGAATGTTGATGATTAAACTCAATATGCCAAAAACACCACAGGTTGCCAGAATTATAACTAAAATAAAGATTTATAATACATAGAAATTAATGTTTGCATGTACAAATGTATTAAATAGGTCTTTTGAAAGGAATCTAGAAATAAAACTTACATAAAATAGGAGTACGTTTAAACCTTTTATTTGCAAAAATAACACATATAAGCAGGATCACATAAATGATTTCTAATGCAATTGTATGTTTATAGGTGGATATCTCCAATTTTGTTGTACATATTTTATCGACCTGGAAGTAATCGTGTGTAATAAAATATAGTTTGTAAAAATGTTATTTTATTATCTTAACCTTAATTTAAAAAATCAATAATAAAAAAGTCGTATTTAAATAATTGATTCATAATGGTCAAGGTGAATTCATAAATTCGCCTTGATATTGGTGGTTTAATTTTAACCATAAACAAAGCGAATTCAACTTATGGTGCTTTTAAAAACACAGCTGAACTACTTTTGTTTTCCTAACAGGTGGCAGGAATGCCAGAAGTCGCTTATGTTTTTATTTAGATAGTAAGCTTTAGCCCACGTGAAAAGTGTAGTTTGTGCAAAAAATGTTAAGTGTTCTTAAAGTAAAAAGAAAAAAATCAATAAAAATAAATTAAAAACTGTTCTTTATGAACACATGAGCAAAAACCGGGCAACGGTACCGCGTACCCAATAATAACTACCGGCATAAGTGTAGCAAAATTTGCTTCACCATTGCGCCTTAACAAATTCTAATGTGAGAAGAAAGTGCTGCGTTGTTGCCAAATGCTGTGACATGTAAGTGCAAAAATGTTATTAAACTCTCACCAGAAAAAGTCATACATACCTACATACATATAAAGCTAACCTCCTATATTCATGTTCCCAGTGTTAAATCAATCTGATCAGTTATTTAGATGTTACATACTTTTTCTTAAAATTGTTTCCGCCCAGTCCCACTGTAGTGTTGTGAATTATTAAATTATGTTTTCAACCCCTTGGCCGTGTTCTGATGTATCTAAATTTAGGAAAAATAATATGGCTTATCATATCAACTCTTTTCAACTATAAAAAATTAGAAAAATTCTTCAAAATATGAAGTTTTCTTTTTTCACACATTTTTTACAGAAGTTTTAAGAGAAGTAAGAGAGAAAGAAAGAAAAAGTACTCGCAGACATTTGTCAAAAATTTGCTGTCTCTTTTCACTCTCTTAATGTAAATTTTTTGAGTTCATGAACACTTGCGTGTAAAAGTTATTGCAAATAAGTGAACATGTTTGTGTTCATTGACTACACTTAATATCATGTAAGCGTTTGTTAGCTTTGTTAGTTATTTTAGATACAAACATACATACATACATACCTGATTATCATTAAAACTATTTGATATGGAAAAATTCGAGGACTGTGTAAATCTTAAAATATCACATAAACATTGAGGTGTATCATAATGTTCCGTATATAACATGATATTGTTGAGAATGTAAGGAAACCACATATAGACACCATGAGCAGAGAAAAATATGATAAATTGTATTAGGGCAGCCAAGCAAGTTTTACGAATGTGTTTTCGCATAAAAAGTGGAGCAGTTTGATCCCATAGTAACCGTAACATTGATGACATTAGCTTTGGATTATCTAATCCTTTTTGGCGTATTGGTGTATCCGAATCAGGCAATAGAGCTGTAATCTATTTGTAATCGAAAAAAGTCAAAGCAAATAAATATTTATGCTTTAAATTTGTTCTAAAAAAGCAAACCATGAAGCGATGCTCTTTTAAAGGTTTATTTCCTTGAGTATTTTTGCGATGCATATTTTGTAAAACTTCCAACGCTTCGTTTGTTCTATTAACACTCAACAAATATTTTGGGCTTTCAGGCAAGAATCCCAAAAATATGTAGCAGCCAAGCCCGGAAACGCCACACATAAGAAAATATAAACGCCAGGGTTTATATACGATTGGCAAAAATGGTATTTCAAATTCCCATTCTTGATTAATGAAAAGCCATGCAATAACTGGAAAAAGTACTGCACTAAAAGCACCCATTAAAGCGCCACACAGAATTGCTTTGTTACGATGCTGTTGACAATGGAATTCTCCCAAATAGGCAAAAATTGTAGCAGAACCAGCTGATATCCTAAAATTGTTAAAAACATTTATTTAGTATAATATTTGATAATATGAAAAATATTTATCTAAATAAACAAATAAAACCATATGGCTTATGCAGGAAAATGGCGTAATAATTGGCAAATCGCATTTGTTTATACGAGTCTTATATTGAGCTTAAGCGTTTGCCTACATACAAAATATATGAAGTAAGGAATACGCCTTGTAATAACGTGTGTTATTATAAAACAAAATCTATGGGATAATAATTACTCAACACAAGGTTGGGTATGTATGTAATTATAATTAGAATTAAAAGGGAAAAGAGAGAAACAAATAATTAATATTCATTCTTTCCTTAAGTTGTTAGGTGATGGGTAAAACACTTACCTAATTCTTGGGTTATCCGTTGAATAAATTAAGCGGTAGGTGTTGTGTGTTCTTCACTGTTTATTGACTTCAAGGTGTAATAGTAACAATATTTCATTAAGGGTAATGTAAATATGTGTGTCTTTAACTGCTGATAGTTTGCAAGCAAGTGCTTGATTATAGCGCGGGTTAAAAATTCTTAAGCCGTTTAATAAGAAACGGGTTAAAAAAAGCTTTTGTCGTCATTTTCGAAATACAATATTAAAAAACCGCAATTTAAAACCAGAACTTTACAATAGTTAATTCTTTCATTAATTAAGTGTATGATTAATATAAAAAATTATATAAGTATAAACAAGTAAGAGCGCTATATTTGGCGGTGCCAAAT
>NDXZ01013581.1:285-14855 GCA_003055125.1 Paykullia maculata
AAAAAAAAAAAAAAACGAGAAACAAAATAAAAAATAAAATGAAAAATGTGCCAAACTTGAAAAAAATATGTATAAAAAATTATTTGGTTAATATCAACAAATTGCTGCAAGGATATTTTTGTTTGTTTAAGATAAGGACCAAAAAGCCATATCAAGTTTAACATTTCTAATCTACTCCTAAATGAATGTCAGCTGGCCAGTCAGACAGGTTGGTTGTTTGGTAGGTAACGTGTTACCTCATAAGTAGAGGTTTATACTGTTGTTTGTTGGTCGTATGGCACGTTTTTGGCTGGTGGAAGTGAAAGTACGTTATGTTGCAATTTTATTCATTATTTCCACTGCTTGTAGGGCTGGTCACATATTTTTGTTGTTGTTGTTGTTGTTTTATGCTGCAAATATATCTTTTATTGTAATCATGCCATAATTTAAAATTACATATCTTTAACTAACGATTTTTTCATAGAAATGCTTGTATTTCTATTTCTTCCTTCTCTAATTTTTAATGCTTAGTTTTGTCTGTCTGTGTGTTTGTATGATTTTCTTTCAGTGAACTTGTTAACTTGTTTGGGGTTAATGTATTGAAAAAGCATTTCTTAAAATAAGGAAGTTGATTTGCTATTTAATCATAAAGACAGGATTAAAAGCAGCAAAGAAATGTATTTAAAGATATTGTTTTACTTTCGATTAAAATTACAATGCATTTTGAGCACTTGCAGTGATTAAAAAAATTTAATTATTAATATGCCCGCAGATAAAATTCTTTAACTTAAAACATATGACCATCTAATACGGGCCTAAGATTATTAAGTTGAAAGGTATTTTACTTTCTTATAAGTTGTGTATACATATGAGTATACAATAGTATTGTTAAACAAATAATTGAAAAGTCTTACAAGTTGATTGAATGTTTACACAATCAAGTTAAAGATTATTTCAAAAAAGAGTAAAATTTTTACATTTTTTATTAGCATAATTTTGCTAAAACAAAATAATTTTAACACAATCCAGTACATATTGTTTAATGAAAGAGTCAAAAATTCACTTTCTGCAAAATTTCATTACAGTTAAGTTGAAGTTTTGAAAAATTCAATTGGGTTTGCGATCGCTGGCTAAGGAACTAGCTTTGTGGCACACTTATTTTCTGCCTTTTTATTTTTATTGTATATATTCAATAAACAAAAATTTCATAATAATTAAATTTTTTCAACATTAAAGGTAAGCATAAGGTGGACGTTATAAATTACAAATAAATTTGATTTAGATATTGTGTTATATATTCAACCAAAATACATGCCAATATTGATGTTTCAGAATTGCACGTTTCGCACTTATATTCTATTTGTGAGGTTATATCTGCCATAAAACCATATGTGTAGTCTTCATGCTTTGTTATAACTTTGTAATATTTTATCAAATAAACAGTAGAAAAGCACGGTACAAATTTAATTTTCGTAAATTTATATCTCTAACAGACCAACCTAAATAAGAGCGTTGAGCATTGCGTTGACTGGCGCCTATTGCTGACGCTGAAGTGACCTACCTAAATAAGAGCATTAAAGTTGTATCATGAACAGTAATGTTAACATAACTTTTAAGCAAAATATAACCAAACAGAAATGAAATGGTGAGATAATCGTTAGACTTTAAAAAAAATAGCTAAAATGGCATTACTTTTCAACAATAACAAAACCTAAAGCGCTGTCAATATCGGATTTTCCAATTGCAAAGCGCTAACGCCGCACTATTTCTTTGACTATTTTCTATTTGTTATGACATGAAAATTGTTGACAGCTAGACTTAGGCTTGGCAGTAATTTTTTCGTAATCAAGCCTATTTCCAATACTAAAAATATGTTATGTATAAGATATATTTTGGCAAAGCTTCATTATCCTATTGTAACTTTAACGGATGTCCAGACGGACAGAGTTTAATCAACTTAGATTCATATGAGGATTAACAAATGTATACTCTTTAAGACCTTTAAAGATAAGGATTTATATTAATACGTACCATATTTTTATACCCTTCACCAGGGTATACACAGGGTATATATAGGTTTGTCATTCCGTTTGTAATTTCTACAATATTCATTTGCGACCCTAAAAAGTATATATATATTCTGAATCATTATAGATAGGGAAGTCTATTTAGCCATGTCCGTCTGTCCCACTGTGCGTCTATCCGTCTATCTGTGTGTCCGTCTGTTGAAATCAAGCTTTATCAACCCCCCGATGTTGTACCGAAGCGTTATTGATATCAAACAATCAGAAATTCTCCTGAGATTCTTGTTATTGAAAACCAGTTAAATCGCTAATAACTGACCGAGATATAAGCAAAAAGACTTCTATCATTTTTTTTTACACAAAAATTATTATATTTATGTGTAGACATGCCTTTTTGGGAAATTTGAAAAAAAACTATCAATTGGCCCAGAATCAGCGAAGATATGGGCGAAAAACCTATATGGACTAAAATTAATATCATAAAAATATCAAGTTTTCTATGCCTTTAAATACCTTTCGGAAATGTAAATACATACGTACATGCATATGTATATATATTTACACACACACACACAGAATACAAAAGTACGCGTAGTGAAGTGTATATAAGATTTGGCACAGCCGAATATAGTGCTCTTACTCGTTATTAATAATGATTTGTCATGTCACGCGGTTTACTGATGGAAAATCAAAATTTCGTTTTCGTAAGGAACTAAAGCGTATTTTAAAAGATAAAAATATTTCTGTAGTTTCTTTTTCAAACAAACTTGTTATAGAGTAATATTGTTAATTTCTTTACAAAATGCTCGATATGAACTGCGATTGTTTTCGAATGATTTGAATATTATATCACAAAATTTGTCAAAAACTAGTTCATTACACCACAAAAGTTATGTCACAATTTCAATAGTTTAACTAACATCTTTTAACAGTTATAAAAATTTACATAAATATTTTATAATATATTTCTAATAATGTCACCAATCGCATTATGGGTTTGTCATCATTATCATACATAATAAACTAAAACAATTCAATTCGATTCGATTTCAATTTTTTTATACAACAAGATTTATGAAATATTTATTTGTTAAATTCATACAAAATATATTTCACTGCGAACAAGCTTAAAAACAAAATGCTTAGTGTGAATGCATTAATAACAAAAAGAAAAAACAAAACTTTTGCATAAGTAAGTGTAAACGCATTTTAAACCACAAAGTATTAAAAGGACCACTTACAGGTGTAAGATGCTTAAACCACTTTTTTCTTTTAATATTATTATGTAAAAAAGTATAGTTAGAGTACGTATGTTTATAACATAATAAAATTTTAAGAGTAAAGAGTTTTACCAGTCAGGAAGTGAACGCCTCTGAGCAAATTTTCTTTTAACTACTTAAAGATTTATTTAGTATGCAAGTTTACGTTTTTTTTTTTCCTAAAATACATTTGTTTGTTTGAAAACTCTCTACATACATACAAACATATAACGTTACAAGTTGGTGGCCAATGTGAAAAAAAAGTTGCTACAAGAAACCCCAAAAACCAAACAAATCTCAGTGTTGCATCATCGTTAAATAAAACATAAAGAAAAAGAAGCCGCCGTTAAAGACCAAGATGAAGATTAAATGCAATGAAATTGAAAGTCATGGTTCGAATAGAAACAACATTTATAAGCACAATCTGACTTTAGCACACAGTTACAGTTTAAGATTTGTGTATGTGTGGTATTAATGTTTTAACAGCTGCAAGCTTCTTTGCATTTGTGTTAGTGGTTGCAGTAGTTGTTGTTGTTGTTGTTGTTTAGCAAGTTGTTGACTGTTTGGTGTATTGTTACGACCGCACTAAACACCGAAATCCAAGAGCCAAAGTCAAAGTTAAGTCATGGTTGTTGTAACTGGTTTTTTGTTTAAAGTTTTTAAATGCATTTATGTGCATAATCAGCGCCAGCATCATTAAAGTTATAAACGTCATCAACGTGCTCATCATCTTGAATATCATTGTAAAAACATATGTACATACATATCTATGTATTTATGTAGATGCCGCATATAACAACTTACTAATAAGAGATCATCTTTTAAAAGATTAAAATCACTAAAGAAGATTATTACAATTTTTCATAATTAATAACAAAAAAAAATCTATAGATTTCCTATAAATATTAATTATTTTATTAATTTCCGATAAACAAAACACATAAACTGTCTACAATTAAGTTTTAAAAATAAAAATAAATTATTTTTTCTATATATGAAAATGTATTAAGTTTTACTTTAACATTTTTGAACTAGTCTTTAATTTTAAAAAATACTAAAATATTTCGACTTTATTTCTAAATAAGAATTTATTGCAAATTTCTCCCAAAAAACGTCATAAAAGAAAAAATATTAAAAATTTCTTTGAATATAAATGTTCTATAAATCGACAGTTATAAAGAGAACATTTTTAATCATTTTCTTAAAATTTATTTCAAACTAATATATGTTATTAAACAAAATTTATCAACATGCTTAAAAAATCCCCTCTAAACAGAAAGCAGTAGTAGTATATTGATGATTTTCTTTAAAGAGAAAATTTTTTGACAATTTTTTTAATAAGAAAATTAAAAACATATAAAATTCTAAACAAATCAAATTTAACAAAATGTTTAAAAAAAAAAATAATTAAAAATTATAAAATTTTTCCATTTAAAGTAAATGTGAAAAAAATTGTCAATAAAAAATCAAATTTTTAAAAAACTTTTAATAAGAAAATGTTTTTAAATGGTTTCTTAAAAAAAAACACAAAAATTTTAAGAAAATTTTTTATAAAAAATCAAACAACTTATATGCATATGTACATTAGGGTGGGTCGATTTGTATGGATTTCGGGGAAGGGATGGGGAGAGGTGAATGATTATAAGAAGAATTCTAAGCAACTTTGCTTTGGAAACCATAGGTCCATTTTTTTGCTGGGTAATTCCCAAAAAATTAAATTTTGTTTTATTAAAAAGTATCTGAAAAGTTTTAAAAAACATCGAAGGCTTATTAAAACTGGCGTAGTCGCCTTGTGACCGATATCCGACTACAGTCTACATATGTAAGTAAATGTAATTGTATGGCTAGACTTGCAATCCCTGCTTTTAAATATTTATTTTTTTCTTTTGTAGCTCAGGATTTTCCTTAAACTTTGTCTTTACAAACGTAAAAAAAACGTTGCTTTGTTAATATTTTTTTAAATATCCATTTTTTGCGTTTGTGCTGGTAGAATTTTTTTAAGCTTATAAATTTAAAAAAAAAAATTCAACTTTTAATAAAAAAAAAATATATATTTAAACCCAAAACTACCTAATTTATTATCGTTGCCTATTTAATTTGTTTTTCTTTGAAATAAATAAACAACTACCAAACATTTTCGTAAAAGTTTAAAAAAAAAAACAGTTTTCTTTTAATTACCAAACTTGTCAAAAATTATTTATTGAAAAAAGCAAATCTTTAACGACTCTGCAAATGAAGAGGATTAAAAACACTTAATAAAATGACAACAAAGAGTCACATTTTCCTGAAAGTGCTAAAAGCCAACAAAAAAATAAATCCAAGCTGGTAAAGTCTTCAAAGTCAGAAAGGGGTAGAGTGGCTAATTAAAATTTGATGGGAAGTTCACAGTGTCTAGTGACACTAAAAATATTAAAAAAAAAAAATAACAAAAAATTGCTTCCGCTTGAATTTTTGTGTCAGTTTTATTTGCAAAGGAAACAGCATCGAACTGATGTCTGCTAATTTTATGAATAAATTGCATAATTTTTGTGCTTTTTTTTGTGTCTTCTTCTTCGGAAAAGGAAGATAAAGTTTATTTATAATATACCATGTCTGTTTATACGATTGTTAATATATCAAGCCATTGGGTTTTGTTTAATTTTGTTTATGTCATTTTTATAATTATTTCTCATATTCAACAACCGGTTAATTTGTTTAAGTTTTTGGTTTTAAAATCTATTTATTAACACACTCACACGCATGCAAACACACACATGACTTGGGAACAACTATGCATCGTAGCGCGGCACGTTCATCAAAGACCATTGACAAATAATTTAAAATATTTTCCAACAACATTTTTTGTGTTTGATAGTTTTGCAGATTCTGCTGTTTGTATTGTTCATTCATGTTCGGGCACAAATATTTATTCCATTATTCGCATTTGTGGTCGCTGGTGCTGCTGTTGTTTACTGACTTGTGTTCAAATGCGATTTGCTCTGTTTCATTTGTTTGTTTTGTGTGTGCGAGTGTGTTTGCGTGCTTGATTTAATGAAATGTGTATTTGTTGCAATTGAAAGTATTGTTTAAATAAAACAGTGTCATAATGTTGATTTTTATTAAAGTTGTTTGGTTGATTGTTATTTAAGTGTGCATTTAAAAGCCACGAATTTGAGTAGATTTATTTAATTGTTTTAATTATTTCATTATTTGTCTTGATGCGTAAAACTTTGTACTTTTTTGGTTTGCATTCAAAATTAAAAGCATGACAATTTTAAAATCTATTAATATATAAAGAAGGTATTAATCGAGTAAAAATTATAATTAAATTAATAAAATAAAGTTCTCTAAACAGACTTCAAACTGTTAAAAATATTTTTATTATAATATTAATGCTTTAATTTATTAAACAAATGTTTAAAAGAAAAAACAAATTAAACTAATAATGGTGGTGGAGCAATATTTATTGAAACACTTTTGGTATTTTGAATTTAACGGGTTACCATATATTTTGGCAAATTAAGGTAACAATGGGAGACACCATATTATAGGATGTACAACAAATAATGATTGTGTTGATCATATGATTTTTTATAAAGACAAAAATATTAATTTTTTTAAATTCATACTTTAATATCAGGATCATAATATGACCATTGCAAAATAATTTATAGGATCAAATAATAATAACTTTTAATGATCATATTATGTTTATATAAAGTATATATGTATGAATTATTGTTATCGCAATAACAACTTTGACCTAATCATAGCTTTTTGCGTATAGATGCAATATTTTATGGATCGCATAGTTTAACTACTCTATATGACATTTTCCGATCGAGGCATTCGTTCTAAAAATTGCATTCATACGTTCAACATCTTTCAACAAGCCTATAAAATAGTCGGAAAATAGATTTTTTCACAACTGCTATTTTGCTACACATTTTATTTTCGAAAAGTATCATAATTTTTTCCATACCAATTAAAGAGCTGTAATTTTATTATACTCCTTCTTCACACTAACCACGTTACTACTTCTGTTAACAAATTTTTTTCTCTTGCTACGAATTTTTACAGTATCTGTTTTCTAACTATTTGAGCAGGGGTTCTTTGTTTAATTTAAATCATATTAATATTACCTCAAAACGTTTTAAATAAACATAAGCAAATTAATATGAAAGTGAATTAATTTGTTACCCAAAAAAACATGCAACTTTTTCATTCATTATAATTGTTTAAATGATAGAGAAATTAAATACTTAAAGAAATAGAAAAGAAACAACATATTATTAGTCAACATTCAATTTCATTTATTATTTTTAAGGCCATTTACAAATGGGTCAAACCAAAAGTAAAAGAAAAAATTGAGATGCAGGGAAAATAATTTCATTTTAATTCATCTCTTATTTCACACATTAAACGTGTTTTACACATTTACCTACATATTTGAATATCATACTACATAAACATACACACATATCTTCATGAGATACATTTGTATATTTTCTTTAAAACCATAACAACTAATTAATGCCAACCAAAACAGCAGATTAAAAAAAAGGTAAAAACGTTATAGTTGGTCTAGTCCGAACAGGTAATACCCTACCCACAATATATGAAGAAGGAAAATATTTTATTTCCACATTAATTAGCCAAACTTGAACCAATAATGGTCCGAATAACTTGAAATCGGGCTAGCAAATTTGCGGCAATACAAAACTTGTTTCTGTTGTATCCTCTTTTTATTCAAATAACAATAAATAATAAATGTTTTAAGCAAAGGACGAATTTAAAATTAAAATAAAACTCAATTGCAACGTTATTGGTATATTCGAAGGTGGATGTGTGTGGCACTATCTTCTTTAACATTACAGTTTTAGCACAAATATACAAACATAGGGTACCTATATTGACTTATCAAGATGCTTAAAAAAAAGAAACAAATAAAAAATAACTGTAAATAGGTTAGTTACACACTTCTCCATATATACAATCTTTAACCTTGTCATGACTATGATCATCATCGTCGTCATAATCACTTTCAACGACTTGTAACATCATAATTAGCTCTTATGCACAACATCATTATGTTGTTATTTATTGAATGAATAAATTTTTAAGTAGTTCGTTGAGTGTTATTGTTGCCAGGTTAATGTTGTCAATCTTGTTGATGCTCATAAATGATTTTAATGATTATATTGGTGTTAATGTGGTTTTAAGTTACACTGTTTCCACATGCTTTACTTGTTTACCTATAAAGTTTTTAAATTTTTTGATTTTCAAATATGTTTCTTTTTTATTTTATATATATATATATATATATATAGATATATTTGTGAAAAAAAATTTTTTTATATAACAAATATGTATTTATTAATTTTTTATCTATATCTATATATATATATATATATATATATATATATATATATATATATATATATATATAAAACAGAACTGTCGATTAATTCATCATCGCACAGCTTTGGACTTTGGACTTTGGACTGTGGATTCCTTTCCAGTTGTTTAGATCCACTAAGAAGGGATATCTTGAAAATTCAAATATTTAGGGCGTAAAAAAGAAAAGAAAATTGGTAACCATATATCTGCTAAACTTAACAAGATACAAACAAAATTTAAAAAGCATTGTATTATATTAAAAAAAAAATAAGCGAAATCTAGAAGCCTGGGAGATAGAAACGGGTAAAAACTATATTTCGGTACTTTCTTGTGGCCCTTGTAACTAATAAGCCAATAAACATAGAGACATAATTTAAACTAAATTTATTTTTATTTTGATACTTTCAATGGGCTTTTAAGGTCATTTAATTAAAAAAAAGATTATTTATTCAATAGTTGATTATTAATATTTAATCTGGGATTAATTATTAAGTACATAATCTTTTATTTAATCAAATGACCTTAAAAGCCCATTGAAAGTACCTATCAAGATAAAAATAAAATATTAATAAAGGTCAAAATAAGAAATTTAAAAAATATAAATTAAATTTATCTATCAAAAAAAAAACATATAAATACTTTTTGGTACTTTAAGAAATTCAAACGCATAGGGACTAGGAACTGTACAAATTTTTGGTACTTTTTTAAAGCAAAAATAAATTTGGAACTTAAATAGAATTTATATAAAAGTTTCCCTTTTACCTTCTAATCTATTTAAGAAAAACATTTTGACAATAGAATGGAAATAAAAAAGTACCAAAAAGGGGGAAAACGGGAAAAAGTATTAAATGGTAAAAAAAAACTTGCCTAATTTGAATAAAATTTGCAACAGAACTTTTGATTTGGGGTAGCGAAAAATATTTTTTAAAATAGGAAATTTTTAATAATTTTGATATTGGTTTTAATTTTAAATCAAAGCTTTTTTATTGAAAATATTAAAAAACCTTTTCCGACAAAGCTAATATTTCGACATACAAAATATAAAGTAAATGACTTTTTCCGTTCTTAAACTGTAATGCTATTTTTGTTTTTTTTTGGCTATTTTTCATATTAATGATAACGAGAGTCGTAATAAGTATGTATGTATGTATGTATGTATTTGTCTTCAATGACATTTCCGTTTTAAAATAATGAGGCGAAGCTTCAGTATCTTGGCATATTTACTTTCTGTTCGGTCAGGAAAGTTTTTGCTGGGCAGTTCATTATTAAACAAATTTTTGAATTGTTTTTAATATTTAAGGAAACTTTTTATTATATATAAACATTTTCAAATTATATATATTTTAAAATATGTTTAAACATTTTTTTTTTGCTTCGTTTTTTTTTAATTTTTATTAAAACATAATTAAATTGTTAATTTTATGTAAATAAATATTTATGTATAGGTATGATAAATGTAAGTAGAATTTCATCTATTTTTCTTATATATTAATTAAGAATTTCTAAAAATAAAGGAAGCCAAGTTTGAGGTTATAAAGTAAATTGGTCATTAGGGATTCCAAACGTGATCAGGTTGATTGAAAACAGGATACTGCATGAATCGGGATTTTTTGGGATTTTAAGTATTAAAAAATTAAATAAATTTAGTTATCAGCGTTAAGAATTATAATTTATTACTTATGTATATGTAAGTATTAAAAAATAATAATTCATGAAAAAATTAAACTAATTACAAAGCTAAATAAATAATATAATAATTTCAAATAAAATAAAAGTAACATATATTAAGCCGTATCTCTTAAAAGTCTTCTTAAAAAAATTAATGCATCGAGTGTGACATGTGAAAAATTCATCGCCAATAACATATGGCAAATATTTACGATTTAGTTTTTTTTATTAATCGCGGGCTATCGGTATTTCAGGACTGACATTCCCAGCTGTCATCCTTTGTCATAAGTATGTATATTGCATATCAGACTCATCAAAAATCACTAGTTTTTTTTAAACTTTTAACTTTTAGTAAAATTAATGTTTATTAAGTTAAGACACTGTTAAAGTCACTAAGCAAGATGGTTTGCCCTAAAATACTTTTCATTATCAATCTGAATTGTGTATTTGGTGTTATTTTCTTTTTTCTCTTTTTAAATCAACATAAAAAACCTATAAAATATTAGTAATAGCTTTTAGTGATTGTTGCTGTTGTTATTTACATTTACATTTAAACTTATACTTTTTTTTTTGTATTTGATATTCATCTGCATAATTTTTTTTATGATGTAACGTTATTTCAAAAACATTAAAAGAAAACTATGATTTTTTTAAATACCGTTTTTGGTTTTTTATAAATTATAATGCTGTTAATTATTTCCCAATCGTAGGTAATATTTAACATATTGAACTCATTTATAAATTTTGAATCAATAAATTTTAAAACTAAAATATTTAGTTAATTAATGTTTTGTTGGAATTGTTGTTGCATGTAAATGTGTGATTGGATATAAATACATACATATATGAATACAAATATGTAAGTGTGAATAGATTTTAAGGCATATTTAGTAACATCTTAATGGATCAAACGTGTAATATAATATTTTATTGCATTTTTATCTATAGTTTTTATTACAGCTTAATGCTCATGTTTAAATTCATATTAAAATTAAAGTGTGTTTGTGTTTGGCAGTGTTTTTAAAAGTAGTTAATTTGGGCAATAATTATTAGATAATAAGTCAGTTTAAAAATTAGGAAATGATTATCGGTTTGTAGTTTATTATTTTTTAAAGTTTCTTTTCTACATATTGTTGTTAAAAAAAGGGGGCAAAAAAATATGTTAAATAAGATCACAAACAAAAATGTATGTAGAATTATACAATGTAGTAGCGATAACTTGAACAAATTTATGTTGAATGCCAGCAATTTAAGGAAAATAATTATGATATTATTAATTGTATGGTTCCTTACAACCTGAATGGAAAAATTAATTTTTTTTTAATCATTTGTTGTTCCCAGTTTTTTTCCGCTAGTAAACATAGGGTTACACAAAACTCTGATACATTACCAGATGGCGCTTTAATAACTCTTCTTAATAAACATAACTAAAAAATCTTTAATAAATTTTCTGTTTTTATTTTTGAGTATTTTTTGAAATTTTTTAAATGTTTTTTTAATTTAATTTAAAATTTTTAAAAATTTTTTAAATTTCTTAAAATGTTATTATTTTTTATAGAGGTGACCCCCGATTAACGAAGGCTCGCTATACGAAATTTCGAGATTACGAACATCATTAATAAATTATAAAATTCGTTATACGAATACGAAATTTCGAATTTACGAACAACATTAATAAATTATAATAAATAATGAAGTTATTATATTGATTTAAAACTAAATATTTTTTTTAAATTTAAAATTTCCCTTTTTATTAAATATCTAATGTATTTTTTTATCGAATAAATTTCTTTTCTAATTTTGCTATAAATGTTTCAAAAAAAAAAAGGGTTTCACATAACGAACACCCAAAAGGTACACACTTATGTATTTTTAATACAAACTTATTCTAATAAGGATCTCGTTTTACGAATATTTTTAATCCCTGGAACGTATCTATTTATTTGCAGTAGAATACCATACTAATATTGAGCTCGCTATACGAATATTCGATATACACCCACTTTCACAGAACGTATCCTATTCGTAAATCGGGGGTCACCTCTATAACGTGTTAATGTAAAAATTATTAAAATATTATTATTATTTTTTTGTTGTTGTTATTTTTACAGTTCAAGTTTTTTATTTTGAATTATATTTTATTAATTTTCTAATTATTGATACTAACTAACTTTAAGTTTAAAGAAATTTTTACTAAGCCTTTTCTTGTTTATTCTTCTTGTTTACTTAAAATAAATATTAACAAGATCGGTCCTCTGCTCCTAACAGAAGTAAAAGAAACCAAACAAATAAACAGAAACTTATTACAGAAACATTTTGGTGCATATCCTCTAAATATTTAAAATTAAAAAAAAAAAATTATTTTGAAAATTTTAATTGATCGTTTTTTTAACGGTTTGTTATTAATTTGTTGTTTTTGTAATACATCTTTAAGTAACATATAAACAATTATAATTTATTGCTTAACATGTTTATCACTATTTTTGCGTACAGAAATATTACATAAACAGGCATTTTCTTCTATATCGTAACATTTAAAATATATTATTTTATTTAAACCATTATTTCTCTAATGTAAAAGAATGACCTTTTTTTAATTTAAGAAACAAAGATGCAAATGGGTTTTAAAGGACGCATAAACAATAGTGGCAACAAGTTTTGTACAAAAACAAACAAAAAACAGTTAAATTGGGAAAGACATTCTGTAACAGAACCATTAGAACTTAATGTGACTTTTTAATTTTAAATGAAAAGTTAAAAAGGGATGGGTCGACTTGGTAAAAAAAAAAATAGCTGAAACGGAGGGCTGAAAACTTAAACTCGGACAATTAACATTTCAAAATTCAAATTAGAACTTGGATAATAAAATTATATGAAATCAGTTTAATTAAAAAACTCATATAAATTTTGAAAATCTCGAATTTTTTATTGTATATTCATATGTATGTACATACTTATATATGTATATATGCATATGTGTGCCAACATAAAAAATAATTATGTACATATGTATAAACGCGTACATAACTACGCATACATACATTTGTTTAGAAAATTAAGAGCGTTTATAAAGTAATTGTTTCAATTAGAAAAACAACAACAAAAGTTATTGTCTATTATAAATATATTTTTTTTTATTAACTTCAATAAACTTAATACCTTCGACAAAACGTCTACAAAAATATTTAATCTACATTTTATAGCAGCTTTTAAACAAAAAGTTACTTCTTTTATGTTACTCTGTGTCGTTGTCTTGTTGTTGTTGCTGCTGTTTCATTCCCCAATCTACTGCTTAATCCATCATAAACAAATCCATTAAAAAAAAAGTTTCTCATCGTTTGTTTTTTTATATTGTTTTAAGCTTAACATAAATATAGTATGTATAATCAGTTGTCATAAAAATTGGTTTACAACAAACGTAAATATATGGATATTTCCAACGTTAATGCCATAATTATTTTCAGACAATAAACTTTATTTTATTTTCCTTAGATGAACATACGTACACATGTGTGTGGTAATTTGTTTATAAATAACTAATTTAAGACTTTTAATTGTTTTGATAATTTTGTAAAGTTAAGTCTTGTGTTTGAGCTTTTCTTTTGCAATCCCTTTAAATATAAAGAAAAATAATAATATGTATGTGACAAAGAAAGTTTGTGAAACATTGAAGTTATGCATCGGTTTAAGTTTTTTCATTACTTTAGTTTTCTTTACTTTTTAATGCAATATTTTATTAACCAAAAGGCTGCAACAAACCACAGAAAACTACTCTTAAAACATTGAACAGCATAACAGTTATATCAGGTTAAGTGTATTTTTTTTGTGTTACACATGTGTGAGTAAAACCAACAATACAATAAGGCAATGTCTATACAATATACATACATATGTGCATATACTATGAATTGGGCTTCTATATCGTTTCTAATATTAGTCCACTTTTATTTGTAAAATTTTAAACTTTTTTGTGTATAATATAATATGTGTATAATAATGTTTTGTCTTTACAAATCCTAACTGTCAAATAAAAAATAATTTAAAATGTTTGTTTAGCCAATGTAATGACATTAAATAAAACTATATAAAAAGTCCGGAATTTTAATATTCAAAATACATATATAAAGTATAAAATAAACAACGAAAAACATTCGCATACGATTTAAAGCAGACAATAATTATTCGTTTTTCTGCACGCAAAGAAAAAACATGGTTGAAACATTATCACGACAATCATTGTATTTTCTCTACGAAAAATTTT
>NDXZ01013582.1:0-12836 GCA_003055125.1 Paykullia maculata
ACATGGCAGGTGCTGACATTAATCAAATTCACATTTCTGTCCTGCGCCCGGCTGAAGGCCGGCTGTCTACAATACTTTTTTAAGCGAAGCATAAGACGTTTTTTTCGAAAATATTTTTTTATACTAAAAAATCTCATTAATGAATACAATATGTACGGACTTAGACGTTTTCTGTTAGGAGTTATTCGAACTATGGAGGCAAATGATATACATATACATATGTATACAAGCCCCACACAGAAATATTTTTTTTAATAAATACTATTTTGTATTCAAATAGGCACCATTAAAAATGGCCTCAATGAAAAATTGCCCTAAAATCAAAATTGAAAAATGGCCCCAACTTTTACTTTGAACACAACAACACGAAAGTTTGGGGCCATTTTTGATTTTAGGGCCATTTTTCAATTTTCCTAGTATCAAAAAATTTAAAAATGAAATGAAATTAAAAATAAAAATGTTTGGGGCCATTTTTTAGTATAAAAATGACAAATGGCCCCAAAAAAAAAGGAAAAATGGACCCAAACTTTCGTGTTGTTGTTATCAATGTAAAAAATTGGGGCCATTTTTAATTTTTACTTCGGGGCTATTTTTCATTGGGGCCATTTTTCATGGTACCATTTACATACATACCGGAGACCTGCAGCGAGTCGTGTTTGCGCTACTCATAGAGTCAAATGAAATTTAAGGATAAGTGCTATTAAACCTGGACCTAAACATTGGACCTAGACATTTACTTACAATAGATTTTGCTGGGATATGTACACAGAAAAAATATCGACAAATTGAAGTTAACAAAATTTTTTGTTGAAATTTAGTTTATGGTTTATTTAAAAAAACAAAAGATGTCAAATTGTAAAACAATTAGTTTTTGGAAATTTTGAAAATTAGAAAATAAACAAACGAAAAATTGTTTTCATGTGCCAACGTAGTGAAGTTGTTAAAGTGCTTGCCTACAAAGCCAAGCACACAAGGTTCAAATCCCGGTAAAGACAAACAAATTTTATAATAGTTTTCAAATTTTAAAAATTAAGTGAAAAAGAGGAAAAAAGGATAACATCATAGGAAGGAAGGCCAGGCACGGCATCTCTTGGGAACATAAGGAAAGGTCATGTAGCGCCACCTCTTGGGAACATAAAATTTAACAATTTGTTTTGTTAACATCCAAATAATTGGGCTGACTTGACTGTTAACAATCAACTTACAAATGTCGTTATTGTATTTACAAATGTTATTGTTGGTTGAGTTTTAATTAAACGTTTAATTGTATTATAAAAAAAATTAATTGTATTTACATTACTTTTTTTTCTGTGGTATATCGTCACCTAAAACTCAAAGATCATAAAATTTTCACATTTAACGCAAACAACAAAAAACTAATACTTAACAATTACAATTACACAATGATGTTTAAAAAAATTTAGACTCTAAATTTTAAAGCAATTTTCTTGTTTTAAATTTATTACTTGCCAGATTTAATTTAGTTTAAAAACAATTTATATACATACATATGTTTACTGTTCTATGTGCTATTGTCTTTAATAACAAATATATTTACCACGAACTCAATGAAACCAAATTTTGCAATGCATGACGTATATTAAGAATATAAAGCATGAATAATATGAATAATAAATAAATAATTTGGATAATATGACACAATGAATTAAATTTACCAAAAATATTTTCTATTGTTTCAGATTCTTTTTTAAATGCTTTAACTTATTTTATTAATACTTAAGCTTTGATTATATTCAATGTGTTTGTTCCCTTTTTTCTGCCTAAGCAAACTTTATTTTCTTTTTTATTCTTTACAATAAATTTATGTTTATTATTTTGTTTTACAACGTTCTTTATATTTTTGCGCAATAAAATGACAGTTAAATTTGACAGCTTGTGTTCTAACATAATTGCTCAGCCTTGTGTTTGTATATCGATTTTAAACCATGTGTTTGAAAACAAACATATTCGGTCCACACGGATATTTTTTGTGTTAGTAACAGGTTTAGACAATTACAAACATAAAATTTACTAAACTTGTGTCTTGTGTAGATGGTAATTAAGGATGTATAAATCTTGTTTAAAAAAGGATTGACTGACAAAGACCAAAGCCGACCACTTGTATCGACTGAGGATGCTTGTGGAATTTGTTCGGCAGTCTTGCAATATATATTGGGACTAGACCTTGTTACCAGTTGTTGCCGATAATGGCTACCAAAAATTACATTCGGCGTTTGGGCAAGTTCTCTTAGGACATTTTTGGTTTAAAAGGCAACAACAATGTTTTGAAATCATTGAGAAACCTTAAAATATTTTGACAATATGACATAATAGGATACCCTGTGAATACACTAATTGTGTTTTTTACATGGCATTTTTATACCCTTCACACATGTGGCAAGAGTATACATACATATATAGGTTTGTCATTCCGTTTGTAATTTCTACAATATTCATTGATAGGGAAGTTGATTATGCCCGTCTGTCCATCTATCCGTGTGTTGGTTGAAATCAAGTTTTTGTAGCTAGGTGTGGTAGTTGTTTGTGGTATGAAACTTTTGGAAATATTCCCGAGGAAATCGGTATTAAAAACTAGCTTAAGCCTAAAGGCTAGGTTGACCGACCGTAATGTCCCGTTTCCATAACGAAACGGAACAGCTAATCGTTTTTAATATGTGTAAAGCGGTTAGAGCAGTTATAGTGGTGCTATGTCACCTAACCCTAACGGCTGAACTTGTAAAAAATAAAAATTAATTACGTTTCTACGTGACATTTATAAAAAGTGATGTCAACTTGTCGATTTTTAAAAACACGTATATAAGAAATCCTCATAAAAA
The DNA here is from genome assembly GCA_003055125.1 of Paykullia maculata. Lineage (NCBI taxonomy): Eukaryota > Metazoa > Arthropoda > Insecta > Diptera > Rhinophoridae > Paykullia > Paykullia maculata. Next base: position 2,838 of record NDXZ01013582.1, read on the forward strand.
ACAATGTAATATTAACAATGTGACAAAAATAATGTACATTATTTTGAACAGAAAATGTTTAATAAATTTTCTTCTGTCGAAACTTTTTTCTAAAGTAAATTAAGTTATTTTTTAAAAATTTTATATATGTTTAAAATTTTAGTCGAGGGTTTTCTATTTTGTTTTAAAAAAAATGTTCTCATTATTTTATCAAATAAGCTCCAAGCGTTAGAATTGGTTATACAAGTTGTTTAAATTGTACAACACATCGCAATTAATTTTATACGCCTTGTTTTGCAATACATTTTATATATTGTTATCTTAGTCGGAAAAAGTGCTAAGTCCATTTTTTCAAATTATTCAGGAGAGACAAAAAACTGTCTAAGTTTTTTTTTAGTAGACTTTTTGAAAATCTGTAAATGCAGTTTTTTTTAGTCCATCGTCTTAAATAACCAGTAGTCGTAGGATTTTAAAATAAATCATTTGCGGACTTATAGGCTTTTTTGGACTTAGCACATTTGCACTTTAAAATTTCATTATTTTGGTAGGGACTTAGCATATTTTCCTTAAATATGTTTTGTTTTTTTTCTGGAATTTAATTTAAGGAATTGTTCCTTATAAGGCATTATTTTTTACAGCGGTGTTCGATGCTTCTAAGATTTTTTGTTCAATCGTTATGTTATGTTGGACTGCTGAATTCAGCAAGGCATTGTTCATTATGGTGTTTCGATCCACCTTCCACTTCATTCCATATAAAGCAATAAGCTTTATTGTTTTTAAGGTTGAAAAAAGCCAAGTTGTGGACTTGCAGCTTTATGTGGTAGTACATACTGCTTACCTGGGATTTTGGAGCCATCAATACGGCTTGAAGGTCCACTGCGAAAACATGTGTTTCCTTATCACGGTCTTTAATTTTTTCATTTCTGGCTTCTTCCTTTTTTTTCTGGTGAAGATTGTAATCTTCTTATGATATATGTCCGACTGAAAATCGTGCACATATTTCGCATAGGTCTTTTTTAGGAGAAAACAAAGCCAGATTTTTGGAATAGAATGTTTGATAAAAGACCGCAGTAGAAAGAGGACGAATATTTCTTCTATTGCACCAGTCACTAACATAAAAATCATAGAGCTTCTTTTTCGAACACCACTCTGCTAGTAAATACTTTTTTTGAGTTTTGGCGCGGCAATAATGAAGGCAGGGTATTAAAAAAGAAATTCAAGCATTGTCTTTCAGCTGTTGAATTCTTTTATTTTTGAGAAGTTTTCTTTAAACATGCTTTTTGAAACTAAAGGCTTGTTAACCCACTTAAAAACAGATTGCTTGCCAATGTTCAAAGTATTTATTTATTCCTTTCAACTGGACTTGGCATATTTTCTTACTTTTTAAATTTTTTTTGGGACTTAGGATATTTGCCTTCCACTGCATTCCAGCAAGAAAAAACAAAATAATGGTATACACGTGTCATTTTTATTTTTTCTCCCCTTTCCGAAAAAGTATATTTGGTTCATAGGACATAACAAAAGCTCGTTTTTATAACGCGGTGTAATTACACAATACATTTAAAAAAGCTGCAAGCAAATATCAAAAGCTGTTTCCAAAAAACCACTGTCAAGTGATACAATGTTGAAAACACCATTTTTATATTTTTTGATAACAACAAAGAAACAAAAAAATTATTTTTAAGACACAAAAATAGTTGCAACCTACGAAAAACGTTGCGCAACTGATTGTTATTATTTTTTTATGCATATTTAAAAACATTAAAATTTCTTCTAAACCAATTGGGTTTTCTTATTTGCGTTGAAAACAAAAAACCGACCAGGTAAACAAATTGTTTTTTTTTTCAAAATCATATGGCACGTTTTTAAAGTTTCAATAATCATACTAATGTCTTACGTTAAGTAAACGTCACAGTTACATTCCACCAACGGTCAGCTAACCCAGCCTTAAAATAATATTTTGAAAGGTAAATTTAGCCTGCAATTGACTAACCTGGCAACCCTGTATATGACACTTTTAAAACAGAAGAAAGTTGCTTCTTTAACTTCATGAAAGTAAAATATAACAATAAATTTTAATGAGCCTTCATTCAACAGTAGTTCTTTCCTTGAAAAATATCTTTTAGTTTGTTTTCTTGCTAAAGTACGAGTACTTTGCTCTATTTAATATTTGTTGTTGTTTTTTTCAAGCTGAAAAAAGTTTAAAGTTGTCTTTTCTTGCTGCTTTAGCAAGTTTTAAAATTGTATGAAAAGGTTTTGTAAGTTTCTATATTGTTTTCATTTCGTATTCCTACATATTCTGTTTACATTCGTAAAATCACACATTTGTTTGTGTTAAAACGAACTGACATCTACAAAGTTTATTTGTGAGATACTTAACTCTTGTGTTCTTATGTTGAGATAGACCTTTAATCTAGGTTGTCTGTTTTTTGCGATTATCTTTCTTTGCAAATGATAAAAAATTAGGACAAAAAGCATAAAACTAAGAAAGTTATTTTTGTTAATTTTCATTTTCAAGTGGTCAGTCACAATTGTTTTATTTAATTTTTTAATTAGACAATTTTTTTAATTTAAATGCAATACCGTCCAACAAAGTTATTTTATTTGAACATAAGGAAGCGCCAAGTTAAATTTTTTTTAGTTTCGCTAAACTTATTTCACACAAAAAAAACATGGTTGAGTAATGGTTACGGTAATATGATCACAGACAATTTTAAAATTCTATGATTACTGAAATCATTATATGATTGCCACAATCATAATATGGTTGTATTCATATTTTACGTCAATACCATGATCATATTATGGTTGCGAGAATCATTATATGGTTGTGAAAATCCTTATATGATTGTATACAAACCATAAACTTGCTTACGGATAATCATATATATGATGCCTTTAGAATATATGATAACCATAATCAAAGAGTATCATATATATGATTATCCGTAACTGATATAGGATGTGTTGCAAATGTCAGCAATACAGTACGTTGTAACAAAATAGGCTCCTTTAATAAATGCATCTTTAAATTGTCCACTGGCGGAATATAAAACGATTCATTTATAAAAATTTTTAATCGCTCTCATACATTTTTCTACGTTTACAACTTTATAGTTTGTTACTTTCAACTTTAGGACAAAAATCAAATACACCGTGTATTGGCTACTCATCTTCTGAGTATGAGAAATGTCTTATGATAGCCATGAATATTTAAATAACTGTCAGGAGCAGAGTTTGTCAAAGAAGAAAGTTTTCAAAAATGTTATTGTAGACAAATCAAGAACACAATTAACGTGGACCACTAAACAGTTATCAGCCATAAAAAATCATCAGAGTTTCATCAGGTTAAACGTCAAACTTTTAGAAATACACAAACACAACAAAATTGTTGAGAACAACAGGACACAATATTGGTAAGAAAATTAACAGGATCCATTTCTTGTTATGTATAAAATTATTTTTTGTTAAATGGTTATTTGACATGTTTGTGGTTAAGTGCGTGATTTTGTTGTTCTACATTAAAAATAACGATTTTTTGTTGTTTTAAATTTCAAAATGTTAAGAAGATGGATTTATGTACTTTGCATTTTGAAATAGTAGTATATTAATATACTTAAAACTACGAAGGTAAATAATTTGCGAATTGTGCGTATTTTTTGCTAAAAAACCGTCCTGTGAATAAGGGGTTAATGGTAAGTCTTAATGTATTTGTTAGTATTTTTTATATTTTCATTTGCTACTGGTCCAAAGTGTATATTTATTTATTGTCTAAATAAAAGAAAATAAAGAAAAATAAAAAATCCATACATTTTGTATTGTTGGACCAATTTCGGTTAATTATATTTTTTAATATTTTCCGATCAATGAAGGACTATATCATTAATTAAATTCACAGGTTTTTAAAAGAGGCAACAAAATCTCTAAAAAGTAGAAAGACAGAAAGATATTTTCGTTAAAATTATTTATTCAGATTTATTCAATAAGGTTTGGATCAAAATGATTCACATTATTACGTTAGCAGTTGTTGTTGTTAACCTAACAGCTGGTTAAACACATACATATATGTAAATACATATAAAAATTATAAAATAAATTAAGTGTTGATAGAGTCAATCTAAAAGTAACCATAATATAAAAATAACTGGCATATTTAAAATGTTTGCATTTGTTTTAACTCCGACCAAAAATATATCTGTACCAGTTACGGTTACTAAAAGAGTCAACACAATTTTATTCATATTTCTATTTTAAATTTGTATATAATATTTAAAGTTTAAGAGGTATAAGAGGCATTTAAGCGATTAAACGAATACCCCTATTAGTTCTTTTTATGTATTTGTTTTATTAAATTTGTTACAGTTTACTTCAATACTTTACAAATGAAGCACTCAAATATTTTAATCTTTAAATCATGAATTTAAAGTAAAAACTAGTTTTTGTGATTATGCCTGCAGATTAGCTGTTAGATAATCTTGTTTTGTTAAACATTTTTTAAACAAAATCCTAAAATTTAAACTTTTTGCTTAATATAGATTCATTTTCGTGATAAGAAAAATACAAAAGGTAAACCAGGTCTTTGAATAATAAAAGTCTGTTTGCGCCAGAATTAATTAATAGTATAACAGGTACAGTTTTTATGCCATCCGAAAATTTCGACTTAAAAAACGCCTTTTTCCGTTTATAACGTTTATATATGGGCTAATTCTGCGTAACGCACGCTACATTCGTACCCGTTTTTAGATTAAAATATAAACATTTTTTGGTCTTTCAAAAGAGATACCTTTAACTTTTCATATTTTTCTAACAGGTATTTGTAGTAAAATAATTGATCACAAAGTTTCGTGACGCACGCTACAAATGGTGGAAGAACTTTTAAGTTGGAGTGTGTTTTCGTAATTTTTAGCGAATTTTGCATAATAAAGCACAAAAAACCTAAATCCTTTAAGCAAGATGAATATAGGAGAAATCTTAAATAACTTAACTTGAAGGCAAAAAAATGTGTAGTCTTTTATTAACAGCTGTAAACCTATTGTGATGCACGCTACGTGACGCACGTCACATTTTTTCCACTAGAGTAATTTCATGTTATTTTTACCAATTTTGTGAATGTATATATTAAAAACAGTTTTATTTTTTTTAATTTTGATAAACAATGGCAACCCTGTAGCTTTGAATTATTAAAAATATTGCTGTGGAGCCTTCATTTAAAAGGTCATAACTTTTGTTCTGTTTAAGATTTAAAAAAAATTCTTTTTGCTTACAGTTGGCAAGATGTCGAGGGTTAAAAAATTTTTTTTATAAATAATAAATATTAAAAAAAATGTTTTTTTTAATTATTTAAAAAAAATGTATATCCAAATTTTTTAAAAACTTTTATACAAAAAGCAATTTATATGGTCTAAGAACCCTGATATTTTCAAAATGGTGTCTTTACTAGTTTTCCAGATATTAAAAAATATGAAAATGCATGTTTTTATTACTTTGTCATACAAATTTCATTGGCTTCGTCACAACAAACTTTTTTTAAAAAGTTGCCAAAGTTAGATGAAAAATGCGAAACAGAGCTTCCAGTTAAAAAGAATGAATGAATGTATTTTTGTATATTTTAGTGTTTCTTAAAAAAAAATGTTTATTCTACTCACAATATAAAAAAAACCTTATTTTCCGTGACGCACGTCACCACGCATGGACCTGACATTTCATACCTAATTTCAATCTTTCCTAAATAATAAACAAACAAAATTTTTACTGAAATTAAAGAGAATTAAATGACTTAAAATATGGTCTGATCAAAGAGACCATCTATGTATATTAACATCAAATTCATAATATGATCACCTAAAAAAATATCAATTTCTTGTATAATTTTAAGAGACCTGAGGTAGGGTAGAATTGGTTTTTTTTTTTGTATTCATGATTATCGAAATAAATTTGTTTACTTTTATTTATAAAATTAAACATCTAGTCCTATATTTAATTTAAAAAAAATTGAATTAGATTAGTTTGAAAAATTTTTGCTTGGTAGACTGTTTCTGGGATTAGCCCATTTATAGTAATAAATGGAAAAAGATATAGTTAATTATAAAATTTGTTTTGCAAATTTTGTATCAAATGAAAAAAGATAACTATACGCTATTAAACAAATCAGTTATTAATGCATCATAAAACATATGTAAACTATTCATCTCTCTCTGGTAATTAATTTTTAGAAAAAATATTAAATTGATTTTGTAAACATTTAGAAGGTCTTGTATTTTAACAGTTAGCATTTCTAATTCTACATATTATAATGCATATGTGGGAACTTAGAACAAGTAATAGTGATTAATTCGGCTGTGTCGAATTCGTTATACCCTTCATCAAATATATCAGAAAATATCTCAAATAAAACAAGTAAGAGCGCTATATTTGGCTGTGCCAAATCTTATATACAAATGGTCCAATTTTTTTCAAATATATCTTTAGTTTATCTCAAAGCTGCAAAACAATAAATTGTTTGTGTAAAAAAAGGCAGTTGTCTTTTTTGCTTACATCTTTTTTGCCGGTTGTTGATGGAGTTTGATACCTTATACAATTCTGAGTGACCTATGGGAGCTACGAAAACTTGATTTCAACCAACACACGAATAGACGGATAGACGCACAGATGGACATGGCTAAATTGACTTCCCTATCGATAATAATCCAGAATATATATACTTTATGGGGTCGCAAATGAATATTGCAGAAATTACAAACGGAATGACACACCTTATATACCTTTGTACTTGTGTGAAGGGTCAGTGATTTGTAACAGGTTTAAAAACGGTAGAATTAAAAATATTCTAAATATGGTATTAAATGTTGTATATATATTTCTTGAACTTCGACTTCAAAATATTTTTTATTTGTATGGAGTTAATACGCTTTTTGCTCCGATCCTTTTCATTTTTGGTACAAAAGTGCTCCACACAAAGTTTGATGACAACGAGACTTTTAGTTTTTCCGGCAGTTACTCGGCCGTTTGTAGACATTATGTGTGGGCTTGAAAAAGTTGATTTTAATCGACACACGAACAGCTGGACAGGCGGACGTTACCTAAATGGACTTTCCAATCTCTAAAGTTTTAGAAATTATACACCTTTGGTTGCGCAAACAAATATTACAGAAATTACAAACGGAATGACAAAACTAAACATACTCTTGTCACCTGTGCTATAGGGTATAAAGAGCCAGCGAAAGCGCTTAGTTCTGAAAAATGGACTGATGTCATGCAATAAAGAGTTTAGTTGCTCTTGCAATAAAAAATTCGCTAAAGTTTACACAATTCTTATAATATGTAAGTATGTACATGTACACACTCATACATGAAGAAGAATAATGCTGAAAGAAGAAATTTTAAAGTTTAAACATTTTTTGTTTGTCAGCACTTTTGTAAAAAATCGATTTTCTTTTTGTTTTTATTAAAGACCTTTAAAAGAAAAGTTCAAGGAAAATTATAATACAAATCTAAACTATTAAAATAACAATTTTATAGATTTTCTCAAATAAAAAAGAAAAATTATATTTTGTATTTGTTGTGTAAGTTACAACAAAAAAGTTACTTTTTCACTTAGACCCTGTTTTATTTGCTCAACACTAACAAACATTTTAAACAATTGTGATTATTATGGACACAATAATTGTGAATGCGTTAGTCTTAGGTAAATGCTGGTGATAACGAAAGAGTATAATGATAAAGAAAGTTGACAACTGTCAGTTGAATACCTAGATTTGCTAGAGTCTAGAGAAAATGGTAGTTACAGTGGGAGATTTTAACGATATCAGACAGTGATCTGAAGTCCCTTGGAAACAGAGGGAGTCGAAAAACGACCCTTAGCGGCAGCTATATGCCTTGGTTCCCACCACTCGCCTTACACATTTATAATGTTTAAATATTATTTACATAGCCATTTGTGTTTTGAAAGAAAGTTTGAATTTCTAGCTTTCCAATAGTATCTTAGACGAGATTTTAAACGTGAAATAAAAACTTTTGTATTTCCTTTCCTTTCCTTTTTGGTAAAGGGTAAAAAAATGCAGTTTAAACTTTTCTATAAAAACCAGCGAATCATAGTAATAGTGGTAATAAATTTTGCCATGAATATAAAATATTTTATTTTATTGATGAATATATTATGCATTAGCAGCAGACACATGCAAATAAACAAGGAAAATTTCTATAACGTGCACTAAATTTGGAGCATGAATAAACATATTTGAAGTCAACTTTATTGGACATAAAATATATTATTATGACCTCATGGATTTTAAAAGAATTGTTTGCACAATTTAAATGCAATAAATATTGTGAAAGCGAGTTAAATATTAATAAACTATTTGGTAATATAAAAACAATATATTTTTTCTTAGATGACGTTATTGACATTGACATAAAACGTATTGTTTGAACTACATTATGTGTAAGTACTGTGAAATACTATTTAAATCGCGTATACGCCCTGGTGTTAAATTTGTATATATATTTTATTTTTTAATGAAAAGTAAATTTTAGACGACTACTTTTACTCACTTATTTATAATATTCATATATTTTAATTAGAATTTATAAATTAGCAACTATTATACTCTTCATACATATTTGTATATTTTAGTTAAAATTCCTCACAGCATATAGACAGCTTGAAATTAACAACAAACCATAACAAAATATAAACAACAATAATTTCAATACGACAAATAAATATTTTCTTGCTATTCCTCGCAAGAAATAAAAAACTTTTAATATTCAGCCTTACTATTAAGCTAAATATTTACAACCATTAGAGATATGTTTTAATTTAAGGGATTAAATATCTTTAAAGTCAAAGATTAACTAACAGCTATATATGTATATAAAAAAATATTATGATGAGTAAAGAAAATAGCATTATGGATACAAGTAAACTCTTCTTAAGAAATGCTAAAATAAGCTCTTTAAGAGCTACTTGTAATACCCAAACGGAAATACTAGCATTTATCTTATAACGATGTAAATATCCTTTGCTTAAAGACATCATCATTAATATCTTTATAACAGCTACATGCTGAACGTAATGAAACCACTTTAGAACATAGTGATAATAACGTTAACCCACATATAAGGCACACATGAACATTAATAATACATATATACATAGTTTGTGGTAAGACATTTTAGTTTGGGAGAAAATGGTTCTTTAATTTTGTTAAGGGATTTTTAACCGAGTCAGAATAAAGAGTCCGGAATAAAACCTTCTTAAATGTAATAGAAAAATAAAATGTAATAGAAATATATGGCATTTTGCTCAGATAATTGTAATTCTTTTAACTAGAGGCTTTATTAATAATTTTTAAAGTTAATATTTTTACTTTAAAGAAAATCATTAAAGATGTTAATACATTTATTTTAAGGTTTTAAATTTTTTAATAAGTCTTCATTTAAATTCTTTATATTAAATAACGTTTTTTTCGCCATTAGTAGTTTAAAGTTGCGTTGTTTAAATAACTCAAGAAAAACCCGACAAATCTTGGGATCCTGATTGTGTTGTTCTAAATCATTTGTTAAATATTTGAGATTATGGAAAAATGTTAAAAAAACTGCCTTTGAATTTGGAACACCAACCATTTTCCGAGAACCACAAAATCATCTCGTTTAATGTTACTTTTGTTGTGTAAACTGTTTAACGTTAACGCTAAAAAAATCAAGCTAAATGACAGCGCTCAGCGCAACATTTGACTTTTTAGTTCCAAGTTTATCACAAAACGATTAAAAAAGGTTAAAATCTCCTACAAGGTTGTTTAACACGTTTTGTACAAGCTTTTTGTCCCATTTAATATATCTTAAAAGCAAAGGTATTTAAACAACGTATGTTTGAACTAATTATGTCGAAAATGTAAGATATTAATCTTAACACCGTTAAATATGAGCGGTATAAATACCGTTACTTGTTTCTTTGTCAATTTGTCATAAGCAATAGATTATTTGAAAAACAAGTAAGAGCGCTATATTTGGCTGTGCCAA
>NDXZ01013584.1:4919-29073 GCA_003055125.1 Paykullia maculata
TGTCTACAATGATCATTGGATCATTGATATAAAATGAGAGTGATGACAAATGAAATTTATATAAAATCGCACTGTTTGTCATATTTTTTTTTATAACACTTTTAATTGAACTAAAATCTGATTTAAAACAAATATTGATATAAGAAATTTAATTTAAAAACGAATCAAGATTTTACAAAAACAAATTTCCTTGATATCAATCGTGTTGAGAAAAACGCTAAGTAAACCGTACTCGTCATGAAACAAGTGCAAATACTTAACAGCATCAAAGTTCTTTGAACATTGAATGCCTCATTGAAAATTAATAATGCAAAACAAATGGGGTTATTATATATATTTAGAATGAATCAATTGTTTATAACAACCCTTTATTTGTTTAATAGGTTAAATAGTTTAAATAATTTAAAAAAAAAAACTTTTCACATTGTATTAGATTCGGTTGTTTTTTTAACTTTAAATTTAAATAAACTTCGTGTATGTTGTATGTTTTATGTTGCGGCATTCATGACGTAATCTGGATTTCCAATTTTCGCAGCAAATCAGGCGGTAAATTAGCAATAACGAATGGATTATTGCCTTTCAAGGGCTCAATTGTTTCTGGTTTATTGTGTAGACATAAACACTTTATGATCCCAATTTAGAGGTTCATTTCCAATGAATGGTTCGCCAAATACATATCTCTTTCAATAAATTAATTCGTGTTGCGCAGTGTGAAATAACATTTTTGGAAAATTAATGCCTTTTACACAGGTAACCGTACAAGGTTGACAATAACATTTTGGCCATTACCAATTTTAAAGACATGTGGATCAATGATCGCACCGTTACATTGAACGTACTAAGCAGCATATTTTTTTTTTTAATGTAATAGGGTTTGACGGAGAATTATCACAGCTACAAATTTGCTTAATGCCAATTTTAATTATTTGCTTTAGCGAAAATTTTTAAACCAAACAAACCTTAATTTTGGTATTAATTAGTCTTATATATAGACAGTACCGAATTCTAAATATTGAACACTTTCACAACTCTAAATCAAAAATATTTAAAACTAATAAATTCAATAACAACTGTTTATTACTTCTGATCTAATGTTAATTTAAAAAAAATTGTTAAGTGAAAATCTTGACTTTAATACAATTCAAATAAACATTAAAAATAATAAATACATACTTATGTAGAATTGATTAATCTTTTGAGTAAAAGAATGAACCTATTTTCAGACACTTGTAGCTTTAACATATTGTTCGAACAACTTTTTTTTTTAATTTATTATCAAAAAAGTTTTTTTTTATACCTTTAAACGTTCTGCACAGACATTTGTAGATGAAATCATTATTATGAATCTTTCCTTTTAATTTTGTTTATGTGATTTTTCTACGAAAATGTTGCTTTTTCTTTTTGTCTCTATGCAAAAAAAAATTTAAAAAAAAACACATTTAAAGTAAATATAAACAAAAATCATTTGCCGGTTTTTTTGAGTTTTTTTTTTATTTTATTAAATTTCTATTCGTTTTTAAAACGCGCAAGTGCAATAATTTAGAAAAATGAGAGCAAAAATATTCATGTACTTTAATATTTAAATAAACAACTATAAATTAATGATGAATTTAAACTAATTTCCATACCATTTATCATCCATAATTTAGTTGTAACTTTTAATTTTGTGGTCAAAAAGTTTTTATTTTCATAATAAATGGCTCATAAAAAAAATGTAAATAAAATTGATAAATAATTTAAAAAAGTGTGGATGACTTACCTATGTGTTCCATGTTAGAATTCCGAGTATTTCGGCACATACTTAATTATTTATTTATTATATTAAAAAATGCGATTTTTATTTTTTAAGTAGCAAAAGTTGTAACAAAAGATTAATTGTATATTTATGTAAAGATTTGTGGTTAAATTTTTTTTCGATTACAGTTTTAACAGTTATCAATCAGCGTTTAGGTGGCTTTCAGCTGGGGTTGATTATGATGCGACTTACGCAAAACTCGTTAGGTCAAAATTTTATGTGCGTTACGTTCATTTTAAAAAATTGTATTTATAAGGTTTGAATTCATATGGAGGCAAAGTAAACTCACGGACCGATGTAAAAAAAAAATTTTTTTTGTGTATAACTATTTAGGTATAATTTTATTAAAAAATGTTTACTATTGCGACCTGCGTTTTAATTTAAAGTCTTTAATGGGTTTCAAATAGTTTTTAGTAGTCGATTAATTTAAAGATAAACCGAAATAAAACGATTTACGGCCTTTAAAAACAATAAGAAATTTTTTTTGTTGTTAATCCTTGTGTACCTATTTCATATACATAAAATAATATAAAAAAACATAAGTATACATAGTAAAATACATTTAAGAAAGAACTATTCGGTAATGTAGGAAGATCTTACTTACGAAATCGAATACCTACTGCAATTTCTTTATATAGAGTTTTGTTAGTATCTTAGGTTATTAAATTGCAAACATGTGAGTTGTTAAGTCTATGGCGCAATTACGTGTGCCAAAAACGATTTTAGGAATTTCCGGAAAAAATTACTGGGCTTGTTTTTGTATGAAAAATGTTAGAAATTAAAGAAAAAATAAAAAGCAAAACAATTGTTATATAGGTACATTTACTTTAACAAATCATAAAATTAATTATAACCCGTTGAAAAAAAATGTTTGCTTCCCCGATATGGCAAAAAAAAAAACATTGCGAATTTTTTGTACAGATTATGATACTTGTTATAACTTGTGTATATATGTACATATGTATATATATAATGCGGCAGCAGTGATAAAAATTTTTGTTCATTATCTACCTGGCAATACTTGTTTTTCCAACAAGTGATTTTGCAGAAAAAACCTCTTGGAATAAATACACACCGAAATTATTTACATACATACCTTTATTTTTGCCATAAGAATAATGGGTGTAATTTTTATTTAGGCTCTTCTTAAACTTTTAATACTTACAATTTATATATTAAACAAACTTAACCCATTTTCTTTTTTTGTTTGTAATAGGTATGTTTAAGATTGTTTTATTATCTGCTAGTAAATTTAACCGCCATTATCCGCGTATCCATCCAATTAGTTTGACACATCTTTCTTATTAGTCTCGATTTCCTCTCATGCCATGCGTTATTGTGAATTGTATGTTTACTATTACAATAAGAAGAAGCACAAACAAAATGCCATATCAAAAGGAACTGCCAAAAAACAATAAAAATTATCGGCAAAATAAAATATTATCACAATAATATTGTTTAAGAAAACTTTTATTTAAATATTGAAAATATTACTGATTGCACAAAAATATTTGAAAAGTTAACAGTTTAAAGAAAAAAGTTAAATAAATCATAACTGATTTTTGGCAATGCACAATATTGTAACAATAATTGCAATAAGAATCCTCTTAAAGCTCTTGATAGAAAAAATCCAATAAATAGTATAAAAGTGTCAAAACGAAAGAAAAATAAACTAAAGAAGTGAAAATAAATAATAATTGTTTATGATATAGAAAAATAATTGGTGAAAATATTGTAAGATTTATAGATGTTTTGTTGCAATTTAATTTTTGTTAAAATGTTTTAAAAAATATATGCACATATGTACGTTTGAAATAGACAAGAAATTGTTTATTTTGCAAGTGCTATGAATGCTGTTAGTGTGTATGTAAACACTGCTAAATTGGTACTTCAATCAACGGAGTCCACAAGTGTGACAGCTGCGGGTTCGAATGCGGAATTACCGAGACTTTTGCTTAGTCTGCGACAGTTGCTGTCCTGCGTTGTATGCAATCGTTTGCTCAATGATCCATATGTGCCTCAAAATGGACAGTGTTATCATAATGTTTGTCGTCTGTGTGTTCGTGGTCATAAGGTGTTGCTCCCAGCCTGTGGCTATTGCAAGGATAACAAAGATTTCAAAAGTTACAATGAAAACAAACAAATGCGTTGTCTGCTATTGTGCTATAAGAGTTTATGTGAACATTTGAGATGCAGTACAGTGTTTGGCCACTTTACCGGCCATAAGGTAGCGCATTACCACAGCTCTACCGTACCATCGGTAATTGCGCCTCAAATGTCAGTGCAAGACTTGATTGTGGAGGGCGCTAGTTACGATGATATATTAAATGCCTTCAACAGTGATTTGCCGAAACAAATGATTGTTCCCTTTTCAAAACATTCGCACATGCCTGCCTTGATAACACCCTTAACTTCGATTGCTGCAGCAACACCACTGGCTTCCATACAACATACCATTAAAGTCACCGGAATGCAACAGACTGCCCCTAAGGCTTCAACTCCACCCACTAGTGTAACCAGTGCAATCTCAATACCCGTTTCAACATATACGTCTAAATTAAAAGTCGAAAATTCATCAAATCAACATGTTAAACACTATTCCTCAAAGGTAACACCAGCTACTGCTTCAAATATTTCTAACTCACAAGAACAGCATACGTCAATGAACTCCACAGCCTCTCACACACAATTAATACAACTGAATCAGTTGAAAAATTCTGGCAACATCACTTACATGGGACCAAATACACGAGGAATCGTGGTACCAATTGTATCTTCATCCGGATCTTCAGCGGTACCACTTTCGATAGCTTCAGCGCGTATCCAAACACTTAATCGTCAACTGGCACAGGCAAGAGCTTTGGCTGTCTCTTCAACAACCACTGCCCCTTCGCCAACTGTAAATGCCACATCAAATACTGTTGCACCTAGAAATCCTTTAGCAAACTTTAAAACGTCTATGGCTACAACGCAGACTTCCAAGACCATCCCAACTACTTTAAGTTCTTCAACGACAACAACCGCTTCTAACACACAAATGCGAAATCCTCCTCCAATTAAAACAGTTTCAAATGGTTCGGCCATGTATTCTGTACTTTACACGGGTATTGGAAATAAAATAACAATAAAAAGAAAAACGGATGGTGATGAAGATGCAATGCAAAAGGTATGTATGTATATATGTATACACAGCGATTTATTTATAAACTTTACTTAAGGCTCAAGAACACTGTTTTTTTAAACTAGAATCTAAAAAAATTTTTTTTGAAATTAAATACGATCCAAATAAATTTCGTTTTTTTTACATATGTAAGAATGTATGTGTCTTGCAACTACTAAAATATTTATTTATTTTTATAAATTTATTGTGTTGTGCAAGTAAGTAAATATTTACCTTTTAAATGGTTACGTTTTTTTATTCTTCATATTTGTTGTCATATAAAAAATTTAAAAATGTATTACGATTAAGAAGGTCACTTTCATGTACCATGGTTTCTTTGTAAAACATATTTAATTAACTTTTTATTACGAAAAATTTTCCCTTTTTAGAAAATTTTTAAAAATTGTCCTCTTTCTTTTTTTTTTGTAAAATTTCCTTTTTTATTTGTAGAAACAAATATCTATTCCAACGTCGAGTCCAAATCTTCTGAGATCTGTGCCGAAGACACAAAACAAAAAACGCGGATGCCGCTGTGGTAATACTACTGCAACGCCTGGAAAATTAACATGTTGCGGTCAACGTTGCCCCTGCTATGTTGATTCGAAATCTTGCATTGGCTGCAAATGTCGTGGATGTCGCAACCCCCATCGGCCTGATGGCAATAAAGTGCGACCGATTATTCCCGAATTGGCCTGCTATGAAATACAAATGGCCGATGATAATGATAACGTAAATGAACTGCCCATAGCAACAACATCTAGCGTATTAAATAACCTTAAAAGCAGTGAAAATAATTCGATAACAAGTCGCACAACGACACCTTACTTAAATGCGACTACCGCGGCATCTCAACCAACATCATCCAGTGCAACCTTAATGCCCATTAGAGGTTTACATCACTTTAGCACCGCCTCGACAATGGTCAGTAGTAATAGTTGTATAACCACTTCCACCATTCCTCCTTTAACGTTGACCACAATACCAACACAAACATCAAGTATGACGCAGGCGTCATTGGGAGCTATTTCGGCATCATCTGCAACGGTGATGGTTACACCAGCTGCCTCATCCATATCCTCAAATATTTCAGCTCCTGGAAATATTGTGCAATTAGATCAAATACAAAGAGAATCATTGTTAATACAAAATGCTGAGGGTAAATTTCAAGGTATGTTAAGAATGTTTTGGGAATAAAAAATAGAAAGTAGTTTCATTATTTGTTTTCCATTACCGTAAGAAGTGTAGTGCGGATTCAACTCCACTTTTGAAAGAAATTTAACTCTGTGACATGTCTGAATATTTATGCCCATTTTTTTGCATTTTGTTACAAAATACTTGGCTTAACTAAATTTTTTAAAATGTTAATTTAACTTTTTTTTAAAATATTTTCTTTCGAAATAGTTGTCAATGTTTTTACCACGGGTGCTAATACAAATTGTACTGGACAGTCAACTAGCCAAGTACCCACTTTACAAAGGATCAAGACAATGCCCCAAACTATGGTGTCAGCTCATAATAATTTTATTTTGCCAACATCTATTAGCAGCACAACGATGTCAGGTACCACAACAACAACATCCCTGCCACAACTCATTTTACAATCTCAGCAGCAGTCGCAGCAGGGCCAACACATATTGCAACCAAATCATCAACAACAACATCTAAACCATCAAACCATTACATCCCAAAGAATTCATAATAATGTCACCGCCACCTCATCCTTACCCTTGCAACTGCAGCAGCAACTTAAACAGAATATAATCACAGTGCATGCAATACATACAAACCCAACCTCAAATACATCACCAGTTACAGCGCCCGTTCTTACGCCCTCTTCCTCGCCAGCCCCTACATCTGCCACAATATCTCTGCCACCCTTAATTACGAATAATCCTCATGGAGGCTTAGAATTATCAGACCCAAATGATGCCAGTCGAAACACGTTTAACAATATCATTGTATCCTCGTCAGCCGAAAATATCACAACATCATCCTCTTCATCTATGACATCAATTCCTTTACATACAGTTTCTTTGGTCGGTGGAGTGCATGCTCAACAATCTATAAGCAGAAAATCTTAAAATGCACCAAACTTTTAAGTATTAATTATCTTTTTTATAGTTAAACTATTATCCTGGGCCAAATTGTTACATTTTTAGAAACTTTAATATTCAAAAGGTAAAACTAAATAAGATCAAATCTCATCTCTAATTTAAGAAAGTTTAAAAAAAAAAAAAAGATTTTTTAAGGCGTTACTAAGTAACTTCATTAAAATATGTACTACTTTGCAGTTTAGCAGTTTTCTTGAAAAAAAAAACGGTGTCACCTTTGCTATTCCACAGTCCCTATTAAATTTGTTAACTGAAATGACTAAATAATTAAAAGAAAAAAAAACATTTTGGATTCCTTTCTTTAAGTTCATTAGTTGCCAGTTTTCCGCTTATTGGTTAAACCTGGTTTTTAGCATGCTGTTAAGTTAGATAAATTCCAAAATAAATTAAAACTGATCTAAATCGTTGATACTGTATTTCAGTGCTGCATTATTTATAACTGTCAAATTTATAAGTATTGCCAGACGTTATTTCTTAAATGTTAGTAGTAAAACTATTAAAAATATTTACATGATGCAGAATATTTAAGCAGTTATTTAGACAATAATCTAAAAGAATTTAATTCTACTTATAGCAAATTGGAATCAAGTGTGTTATCACTGACAGACGACCGCACAAAAAACATGCGAAGCTACATGATTTTGAAAATAAAAAGAACATAATAAACAGAATCTTTGGAATAGCTGAGACAAAAATTGCTGAGGAAAAAATACATTGTGAAAATATTTCTTTTTGCTGCAATCTTCTAAAATTTCAATTCCATTGGTCTTTAACACGGGTAAGTTCTTTACCAAGTTGCACAACAGAAACAAACGAGTTTATGCAATAGAAATTATGCCGATCCTGTGATTTTCGGACACTGATTTCTTTAAGATAAATTTTTGTCAATTTTCCAATTTGAGATACTTATCTGTTTTAAAGATATTTTACATCAGATGTTCAAAAAGATTTGCTTAAAAAATAAAAAACCACAGAAACAACGGTTTGGCACTTATTAAATAAACGGCACTTACATGTATGCCTTTGGCATTTTAAAATGTGTTTGACAGTTAACTTTACAGCAGCACTATTCATTAAAGTTAAAAGACATTGTTAAAAGGGACAACAAAAACATACTCACGCTTTGTAATAAAATAAGGAGTGCGCACAAAAAGTTAATTATCCCTTTGCTTCTAATTGCGCAATTATAACCAATGAGAGAATCCTCTTGAAATTATATAAACATTCCTTTAAAAATACTATAGTCGGTACTATAGTTTAGTTGCCTTAAAACTTTTGCCATCACTTCCAGATAAAAATTCATAAAGCAATTGCTGGTGCCTGAAATAATGAAATATAGCAGTGAAAGAAGAAATTTATATTTATGGAAAAAAGTGACTCAAAATAAAAATTGCTACGATTCTTTTGTAAGAAAAGTTTAAAAGCCCCTAAGATAAAGGTAAATTTAAGGTATAAATAAGGCCAAAGTCAAACAAATAAACTTTCCCATAATGAAGGACGAAATGTGCGTTTTGGCTTTGAAAAGGTTGTTTCCATTTCCAAAAAGAGGAAAATACAAAATGGTCACGTTTTTAGCCTGATTTCATCCTATGTCTCTTAAGTAAAAAATCCATTGGGTGACACCAAGAAAATAATGTTTTACGAAACTGCTCAAAACTCTACCCAGTGGAGAAACATTGCATCTTGGTAAAAAGCATTTAAAATAAAGTTTAAAAATAAGTAGAGAAATTTTAGAAAAAAGTGCAGAAAAAAATTAAATTTAACTTTTTTTTTCAAAAGCAACTTTAAATCACTAACAGCCTGACCCACAAAATGCGAACGATATTTTCTTTCGAATAAATATATTTCAAACAAAAACAAAAAGTTTGAATATGTTTTTCTTTAAAATATATTTATTCGATAGAAAAAATATCGTTTGCATTTTTTGTGCCAGGCAATTAAACTTTTTAAATTTAAATATTTTTATCAATCTTTCATAGAATTTATTTATTTATAATTAGCAACATAGGATCTAATATTTTCGCACGCACTCCCTTTTTCGAAGAAAAAAAAAATCATTTATAATTAATAAATTAAAAACGAAAATGTAAAACTATTTCACCCTCATTTTTAATAATTTAAGGGCAAAAATAAATGTAAAATAATTTTTATATTAATTTCATTTAAATTAAGACTTAATTATTTCCCCATCTCACTAAAGAACATTTATTTACACACAGCCATCTGTAAGATATGTACATACTTATGTAAACACACAAAAAAATATGTACATGTGACATACAATGCATGTATGTACTTACATATGTATGTAATTTATAAAAGTATAGATCAATGTCTTGTTAATAGAAAATTATCGTTTAAGTTGAATGAAACTTTTACATGTGTTTTGTAATTGTAACAGAAACAAAAGCACATCTAGGGTGAGTTTTTGAATGGAAGCTTAAACTTTAGATAATAATAGTTAATTTAAACATAAACATAAAATAATTCTTATTTAACTACCTTAAATGTTTTAGAGAGAGTTCTACACCTTATAAAATTAGACGAAAAAGAAATAAATAAGTTTTTGACATTTTGCAAGTCAAATAGACATTTCTTATAATCAAGAATTCAAAATCAAAATTTTCATTATACTTCTAGTCCTCAAGTCAAAAACTGGCTCCTTAAGTTTTCACTTAACTTAAGCGTATGTTTTCTGTAAACATTTTATAATAAAAACAAACACAAACACACACAGACACACACACACACACACACACATATGGCTGATAGTAAATAAATTCGAAATTATCTTTAACTTAAATAAAAATAAATCAAAAAAAGAGAGAGAGAGAGTGAAACAAAATATACAAAAATTTATTAGTTTTTTAGTAGCGAACACGCTTGAAACGCAATCACATTATGTTTTATGCAGCAATTGCCTTATATTGTAATTATTTTTTGTTTAAGTCCTTTTTTAAGGATTTTATTAAAGACTTTATAATTTAGCTTCTTGCATTATTAATTTAAGCTTTTTTCTTAGCTTTTCTAGCAATTCTATATTTTGTTTTAGCCCCAGCTTCATAATTATTCATTCAATGTTTAATTCCTATTAATAATTGTTGCATTTGTGTTTGATTAATTTTAAGAGTAAATGTTTTTAGTTTAGAAAACAAAAACAACAACAATAACAGCAAACAAAAAAGAACAAAATATACATACATATTTGTATATTAAGGAACAACTATTTATTAATAATTAATTTATAAAAAAAAAAAAAAATAATTATTATTATTTTAATAACTCTGACCATAAGACAAAGTGTAATAATTGATGTAATAAAACAATTTATTAAAAAAAAAAAATCAAATTTTTAGCAAAAAACATTTTACATAAAATAAATATTTAAAAAAAAAAAACCCAAAACGTGTTTAAAATATTTGCCTTTTAAACCACTGTCTTGAACTTTGATTGAATTGTTTAATGTTTTAGTATTTTTGTTTTCCTCTTATCAGATTAATCTGGTCTTTCATTTGCTTGGCTCTTGTTTAGATTGGAAATACTCACAGACAATTCGCCGCACATGGAATCGAGCTAAGGAAGTCGCACACAGCTCACAACCCTCATTTCTAAATAGACTGTTGAAGAAAGCGCTTAAGTTTTCTTACTCAATTATAAAATAAAGAATTTAAAGAATAAAAAAAGAAATCAAAATATAATCTTCACTTTATCTGTCTACTTAGATTATCTCTTAGAACGTTTTGTCTTAGAGTGCATGTGTGTGTATGCAGGAATAAACTAAAGTCTCTGATAACGCTGTGATAGTGATAAATAAATACAAATTTATTATAAATCAAAAACAAAAACCAAAAAAAATCTATTAAGCCAAAATATGAATTTCAAATTATATTGTTTAATTTTGACTCTTACAATATTTATGTTGCGTGAAGTTTATTATGTAGCAGCCCAGGAAGAGAGTGGTATGATATAAAGATTTATATGTAAATTAAAATTACTATAAAGAGATTAAACGACACCTAATTTAATTCCTCTCTAGGAGATATTGATTATGAAAATACAAATTCGATTGACGATCATAATGTGCAAGTTACGGAAAATCGTTTGGCTGCCCAGCTGTTTGCCGTTCTAGAGCATTACAAACAAGCAGATCCCGTAGGATTTCCCGGAGCACCCATTCCCGATCCCATGGATGTGCCAGATATGAAAAAAAGTCTTGGCATGGCCACCTTAAATATGATGAAAGTTAAGGCTTATGGTTTATCGAAATTTCGTATTGCCAGCATCAATGCGGATCTGAATGCAATGAAGGTTTGTACAGACATATTAATTTTATCAATAGATTCTCAATTAGTATAAGTTTATCAAAAACTAGACATTTTTTTTTTTGTTTGTAGAAAAATTAAAAACTTTGTGTAGAAAGTGAATTAATTAATTGAAGAATTGAATTGAATCAAAGAACAAAAAAATTAAACTAAAATTTTACTATAAGTAGGAAAATTATCAAACACTTATTATAAAAAAGAAATTCCAAAATTTTTTTACAAATTAAAAATATAATATAAATCGGAGATTTATCAAAAATATTTTTAAATAATAAATTAAAAAAAATTTTTTTTTTCGAAATTTTTTAAGCAAATTTTTCATCAGTCAAAACTTAAAAAAAAATGTTCTTGAATCGTAAATAACGAAAGCTTTCTATGAAAAATATTTTTTTTTTATTAAAACTTACAACAATTTAATTTCTATGTCTGGAAATCGACTTTTAAACAAGAAATTGTTAAAAAATTAACGAAACTTTTGATTAAATTTAAAGGATTTAAAAATTAGTTCTAAATTATACATTAAAAAAAAATAAATAAAAAGGAAATAAAAATTATAAAAGTCCTTAAATCAAAAATATAAAAAAATTAACAATCAAAGAAACAAATCGATATTATTTAAATTAAATGTTACAAAAGACTTTAAATCAAAAATAAAAAAAACTTTAAAAAAATTTTTTTTTACATTCTTAACAAAAAAAAAAAAAAATCGAACATTTTTGATAAATAAAATTAAAAAAAAAATTGTATATAAATCCAAAATTTTATATTATTTAATGAACATTTTTAAAATTAAAAATAAAGCAAAAAAAAATCGAAAATAAAAAAAGTCCTAAAACATTTAACTAAAATGTTCTATAAAAAATATACAAAATTGCTTAAATATTTATTTTTTATGAAATCAATTTAAAAAAGTTGTAAATTTTGTAAAAAATTTTAAACTGTCTATTTTTAATTTTTTAAAAATTAATCAATGTATGTTTTTAACTAGATATCAATTGAAGATTTTTCTAAATATCCGTGAACTTTTTTTTTTGTCAAATTTATAAATGGGTTTTCCTTTCTAGGTCGAAGCTGTCATCGAACTGGACACAATGCATACCAAAGGCATGTACATCCTAAGCTCGTTTATCTCCAAGGCAAATGGGCCCTTTACAGTGGTACTAAAGAAAGTCGTTGTTAAAGCCACCGCCTCATTGCAAGTGCAACGTGATGGTCAACTAACCACAGAGCATATTAAAATGGATGTAACCTTCAAGGATATGTCGATGGATTTCCAAAACTTGGGTTTCTTGGGCACCGTTTTTCAGGGCATAGTAAACTCTGCCCCCAATCTGGTATTCGATGCCATGAAGCCTTTCATGCTTCAGGAGGCTGACAAGAAATTACGCGAAGAAATCAATAACAATATTGTCAAGTTAATGGGTGATAAATTATTGCCAAATTCGATAACACCTCTTGACATGGCCATTGCTGAGGGTCGTAAGAAGGTGCGTGAAATGGGCTATGACCCCTATCGCATGCCCAATTACAATCGCACAGTGGGCGTTTTTAGCATGCAACTTTCGAATACATGGATTAATGGTATTTCATCGTTTTATCGTGTGGGCGAGGTTATAGTTTCTATGGAAAATAACACTGTAACCCTAAATGTTAAAGTAGGTACACAACAAATAGCTGGTGCTGGTCAATGGGAAGTGGGTTGTGGCCTGGTATCACGCATTGGCCATGTTCAGTTCACCGTACAACATATACGCATAACAGTGAGCGTTAGTCAAGCTTTGGATACACGCAAGAGGCCAGTGATCAATGATTTGCAAATTGATTTGGGTAACATACAAGTTCGTTGTGATGGTGCCGGCACTTTGGATTATATCATGGAATTTGTGGTAAATGTTTTGCCCAATCTTTTGCGTTATCAGATCATGGACGCTTTAGAGAATCCAATTAAAATGCGCATTCAGGAGAAGTTTAATGCCATCGATGTGGAGCAGGCCATTAGGGATAATATTGACAAGTTCCAAGCTGATGGTAAAATGTCATTTGATTTTAAAATTTAATTTTCATTAACATTTTTATTGTTTAATTTAAAGTTTTAAGAAAAAAACTCGAATTTTCAAATTACAAAAGTAAAAAGATTTGTTTAAGTTAGACTTTTTGTATAAGAAAATGTTCAAATAGAATGTTTTAAAATTAAAATAATTCAAATTAAAATACAAAGCATTAACAAAGTGTGAAATAAAAAAAAAAGCTAAAAATCAGTTTTTGATTTAAAATAAAAATAAAAAACTTACAATTGCATTTTCCAAGATTCTAATCCACTAAATTCGGTAAAATCTCGACCACTATCCGACTGTTAGTAAATATTGTTCTGCTACAAATTATTTTTTATTTTCTACTTTATTTGAAACTCTATGCTTTAAAAGCAATGCCATAATAGTTTTATATAAAATTTAGGGGTCCTTTACTGAAAAACACATTAATTGCAGTTTCATGCGTTCCTTGACATTTTCCAATATTTCATCCGCTTGTTTTTGTTGATCCACATCAAGCGGTGGATTTATTGCTTCCAAGGCCTCAAGAAAATAGTTTCTAAATAAAATTATTTAATAAATTACTCATTCCAAATTTATTCAAAAACCAAAAATCTTACCTTCCTGTTTCGTTTGTATACAATCTTAAAGCATCTCTTATTAGGCGTATGTCAACACTGGCTTGTATAGCTCCAGTATAACTGAACTGTGACACACAACTCATTAAACGCGCCAACTCTTCGGATATGGTCAAAATAATTGGTTCCAATATGGGCCTTAACAAAGCTGGTGATATGGTAAAAATTTCCGAATAAACGCCCACTAAATTATCACAACATTCATGGGCGTAAGGTCTTAGCTGGCCTATAGGCATTTCAATGTCCCACTGAAAGGCACCCAAATACATAGAAGGCTCGATGGTGCCAACTAAGGGGTCACCCTTATGTTCCACATAGGCATCCAATATGTTGGAAAATAACTTGTTAACAGAATAACGAGCTGTCTCAATGGCCAAAGAAGGCAAGGGATAGCCATATCTAAGAAAAAATAAATCAAAATTAATTCGATTTTAAATATTTTCAAGTTTTACTTACTTCTCAAACAGTTTTCCCACTCTATGGAAAAAGCTTTTATTGCAATAGGCACAATTAGCCAAACAGCATAACATGCGTTGCTCCCAGGTGGTAGCCGTAGATGTTGACGATAAATTAGTAAATCTTCCAGAAGCTGGATCACTTGATTGATTATTTGGATAACCCAATAGCTGAGAAACATTGTGGGTTGGAGTCTCCTCCTTGTGGGAATGAAAAGCTAATTCTTGTATGACATTACAAAAGCATAAGAGTAACTGTTGTAAACGCAAAGACACCTCTCGTTGACCATCTGATTCGGATTCTAAAAGATTGCCTTCCCTCATCTCTGGATTAATGCATGACGTTTGCGCTTCTTCCAGCGTTTCAACGAGGAGCTCCTCTAAACGTTGTGTTAGCAAAGTGGCACCAGGAAAATCTTCTACGCCCATTATCCAAGTTTCCACTTCAGTAAGTTTAGAGCAATTTTGTGTGGCTTTTTCAAAAATGTTAGAGAAACAATGCAGGCGAGTGGCATCAATAAATTTCTGTACAATATCCAAAGCTGAAGAAGGCAAATCCAAACTAATCAAGGTTGCATAAGTTATACGTGTATAACGTAAACATTGGGGCAGCCAGGTTTTGAAAACGTCATGAGAACCATGGCTGATGGGCCACATGAAGCCTACAGATTGACGCAAAGAACGCGCCTCCGAATCTGTGGTGCACATAGCAACTTTAAGATAAATGCAGAATTTTTCAATGGCATTCAGAATCATTCGCTATTAAAAAAAATTAACAATTAATTGCTTTTAGCAATAACACATTAATACTCACTTTAAAATCTCCCGGTCTGGGATCATTAGGACCTCTCAGTTCTCCTGTGAAATACATTTGCCCAAGACGCCACAAGTCTGGCAGTTGAGATGCCGCTATTTCACAGATCTCTTCACAAAACAAAACTCGGTTAGGAGTTTGAGACATATCACGGTTCTTACTCTCTACGAAAAGATTTTTGTATTACAATACATGAATTTGAAGCAAATTTTTAAATTTCTTACTTTCTGCTCCCTGGGCATCCTTGCTGGCATACAATTCGAAGGTTTGCTTAAACGTTTGTTCTAAATATTTCGATCTTGCGTCAATGGCATCCCAAGCTGGATCTGTATTGCGTAGTTTATCACTTATCGTATTACCGGACTGTTGCACCTCTAAACTTATTAGAGCTTTAATAAGTTTTCTTTGTTGTTCAACACTTTGAGGCATTTTGATAACTTTTTCGTGCAGTTGTTTGCGTATCTGCAGAATTCTTTGATCGACTTCTTCCATTACTTTTCGAAATATCTAAGAAAAAAGTTTTTTTGTTATAAAATCTCTATTTCAAAAATATTTTTATTAAAAAAGTATAAATAAACCTTAATAAATAAACATAAATTTACCGGAATTTCAGTTTTACTGAAACGACTCTTTGCCCTGGCATAATCATTAACAACAATATCGAACTCTCCAGCGGCTGCTCGTTTTTCAACAGAATTAGGTAGACAGAATAGAAATTTATGACGTGATAGAGCTAATAAAACAGCTCTAGTAGAGTCTGCTTTTTCTTTACGCAGTAGGACATCATTGAAAATGTTTTCCGACTCAGAAATGGAATCTAATAAAAAGATGACAGTTTCAAATAAACATAAAAAGAAGTAAAAGATATATATACGCAACATACTTTCAATTTCCTTTTGCAAAACACCCAGTGGTTCCGGTCCATACAGTTTATGATCTTCTTGCAATTTGTCTCGTATATTCATTAGAGTGTCCAGCTGATCAATAACTGATCCAGCATTTGATTTAAGAAACGACAGTTGACCCTCTTTTTGAGACTCAACTTTACGATTTAGATAATTAAGTCCAGCTTTGAGATCAGCAAACGTAGTTGCAGAATGTTTTTCCAATAGAAACAAGGCAGGTGAAAAATTTTCTTGCAGCAAATCACCGCTATTGTTTGGAAAGAGTTCTCTTAAGTTTTCAACATTTTTCTGTTCATTTCCCTCGGTTGAAAGACCCAACGGGTCTTCTTGAGTTAGAACCGACTGCACCAAATTACGTCTACCCCAGGCAAAATTTTGTGAAGGAGCTTCATCTATCCAAACAGCTGATTCTTTAAGTGGACCAATTATTTCGTGATTTCCTATAGCTCTGAACTGCACAGAAGAAGTGCCTTCGCCACCACTTCTTGTGGTGACAATAATATCACCGATCCCTTTCGCTGGACCGGTACGGGCAATAATCTTATTGGCTGACACCCATTCAGCCGAGAGAAGACAATCGAAACCACAAATTTTTAAACCTTAAAAGCAAAAGAGATTTACTTATATAAATAACCAATTTAATCAGATCCTTTAGAAAGCAAAATAATTCTACCCACCTATCAACTCTATTGGTTTAGAACCCAAAAATTCACCACGTATAATAACGCGTGTACCAGGCGGACCTTCCTTTGGCGAAAGTCCAGTTACTACAGGTTGTGGAGCCATTTCTTTAGAGGATTTCCTTTAGGTTACTAAAAAACACTCATACAAGTGAACTGAAAAACAACACCCTTTAATTTTTCTACAAATAAACAATCAAAACAAATAGTAGAGTTGTTAAGACACGAAATGGAAAGAGACATTGTTTAGAATTAAATAGGTGGGTAAATTTTTTGGTTAGTTCAATATATTTCAACATATAACACGATATTTTTGGCATATTGCTTTATCTATTACAAACGATTGTATAAATCACTTTTTTTTATTATTAAATTTATTTGTTCATTTTTAATTTATTTAATATATTAAAAATCGATTTAAGGGTAAAATAAAAAATTGTTAATTTTTAGCGAATATCTGTTTAGTTTCTTTTTTTAATGTTGTTTTATTAAAATTTAGTTTCAATTACTAAAGTAATTTTGATATAAATTTATTTATTTCTAAGGTAGCGATAATGTTTGTTGTAAAATCCAAAGCAATTTAAGTGACAGATATATATTTTAGGCTATAGGCCGATTTGTTTTATTTTAAATTATATTTCTTTTTATTTTTTATTTATATATCTTAAAAATATATACATGAATAATTATTACTACCTTTAAGCATTCCTTCCCCTCTGTTTTCTTTTTTAATGTGATTTGACAACTTGTATGAACAGCTGATAGTCTTTGATGTGAATGACAGCATAAAAAGAAAAACCACGAAACATAATTATTTGTTTTATTTTAACGGATGCAGGCCAAGAATGGATGACGTAGCCAGTGTTCAGCTAGAAAATGAAAATTTACGGAAAATTCGTTCTCGTCTTTTATTATGGGACTCAAAAAACAATGCCTTGGCCTCCTTAAATGTTACACAAGAAGAATGTTTGGAGCAAATCAATGCAATTTGGTCACAGGAAGCAGAGGTAAGTCAACAAAAAAGAAAATTGATTTAAGTACAAGATTTAAGGTAACCAAATGGTTTAATTTAAGGTACCGTCAGTGGAGCAAACCAGCTCTAAAGTTGAAAGTGCTGCACATGACCCTGAAGTGAATTCTTTGTCTCTTATCACTCTACAACAGTCGCCAGGCATCGATAACACACACGATTTTCTTATGTTGTATGATCAGGTTCATGCCGAAATCTATGAAAACAGTAGTCTGGTGTCACATCGTTATTTGCAGCAGTTGATTACCAGAAGCACTGAGTGCCAACGTATGTTGAGTCAAATTGAAGCTGCTATGGAACGTTTGAAAACGTTAAGGGAGGAGTATGCATTTGTGTCGGAAAAAACTGAAGCCCTTAATAGTGCTAGTGAAAAACTTATAGAGGAACAAGAGAAACTTCAGTCTTTGGGTGATGAAATACACAAGCGTTTGCATTATTTCAGTCAAGTAGAACTTTTAAATCAACGTTTACACAGTCCAACACTTTCAGTGGCCTCTGATTCATTTCGTGAGTGTCTGACAAAGATCGATGATTGTTTGACATACTTAAAGGAACATGTGAGTGATACAGGTTAATAAGTTGCTTTCATAAATTGTTTTTTTTATTCTCTTAGGCCAAATTTAAAGATTCTCCTGGTTTTATTATTAAATACAAACATTGTCTAGCCAAAGCTGTTACTTTAGTTAAAAACTATGTCAATAATGTTATGGCACAAGCTACAGAAGCCACCTTGCATCCCAAACACATTTCGGCTGTTACGGGAGGAAATGCAGCCGAAGCCTCTATAACCTCACCCGATGCCGCTTTTGCCCTTTACTATGGCAAGTACCAGACATCTGCCGGTAAAGTTAAACGAGTTTCACAAATGATAGAACCCCGGGTTGAAATATGCCCAGAGTATGCAAACCTTTTGTCTGAATTGCAACAAAGCTATTTAAATGAAAGATCAACCATAATGACCCCTGCCGTTGATAAAGCCATTAAGGATATTAAAACGCAACATAAGGGTGACCATTGTGCTTTAATGCGTAGTTCTTGTTCATTTCTAGTGCATATATGTCAAGATGAGCAGAGATTGTACTATCAGTTTTTTAATAGGGACAGTGAACAATTAACGTGAGCAAAACAAATTTTGTGTGGAAAAATTTAAACTAAAATGTTAAATTTTTTTATTGATAATCAGGTCTTATCTTGAGGGTTTGTGTAATATTCTATATGATACCATGCGTCCTTTTATTATACACATAAATCATTTGGAAACTTTGGCAGAAATTTGCTCAATATTGAGAATAGAAATGTTAGAGGAACATGTGCAACAAAATCGTAAGTTTTTTTTTTAGTAAAAATATCTATTTTTACTTCAATGTTTAAGTTCTTGCTTTTAGCCATTGCTTTAGAGGCATTTGCCACAATTGCAAACCAATTGCTGCAAGATGTCCAGGAACGTTTGGTATTTAGAGCGCATCTTTATTTGCAGTCGGATATATTAAATTATAATCCCTCAACTGGTGATTTGGCTTATCCAGATAAGTTAGAAATGATGGAGGTTGGCCTAAACATCATAATTTATTTCTTAACTCTTAAGATAAACAAAAGTTTTTTTTTTTTTTTTTAATTTCAGAGTATAGCTTTGTCTTTGCAAGATCCTCCACTAATTAGACGTTTTGATTCCCGCTCCTCTTTGGTATCCACAACGTCTAATGTAACAGAAGCAGAAAGCGTGGACACAAGCGTCAGTCGCGTCAGAAATATGAGTAAGTACAGAAATAAATTTTTTTAAATTAAAATTTCAATAAAAATTCGCAATTCGCTTGCATTTCCAAAACTTTTATTTGCATCCTCATAATGTATACAACTTTTTCAGATTCCCCAGCCGATTTGCATGGCATGTGGTATCCAACTGTACGTCGTACTTTGGTCTGTTTGTCACGCCTGTATCGTTGCGTTGATAGGCCTATATTCCAGGGCTTATCACAAGAAGCCCTTAAACATTGTATTCAAAGTGTTTCATCGGCAGCCACTAAAATATCACAATCAAAGGTAGGAATCTTAAGATAATTTTAATCTCAACCCATTTAATTAATTTTCTTAACTTTTAGACTCCCATTGATGGTGAATTATTTGAAATTAAACATTTACTAATTTTACGAGAACAGATTGCTCCATTTCGAGTCGATTTCACTGTCAAAGAAACATCATTGGATTTTAGCAAAGTAAAAACTGCTGCTTTTGGTCTACTGCAGAAGCGTAAACAATTGTTTTCTATGGGCAGCAATAATGCTCTGTTAGAATTTTTACTCGAGGGTACACCGCAAATTAAAGAACATTTATTGGACTCGCGCAAAGAAGTTGATAGACAACTAAAATTTTCTTGTGAACAATTTATTAAAGATGCCCTAATATTTTTGGCTGCCCCGCTTGTATCATTTCTCGACAAAGCCCAGGCGGTGGTAAATACAGTTACGAAGGACCAACAGCAGCAGCAAAATGCTAAGATTAACTATACACTAAGACAAAGTGCTTGGGCTAGTCCTCAACAAATCAGCAGTGTTATACAGGAGACACAGCGATTGATCAAGAGCAAATTGCCGATGCTGCAGCGATCAATGCAATTGTATTTGAGCAATCGTGATACGGAGTTTATAATATTTCGGCCAATAAGAGTAAGATTTTAAAACAGAAAATATTTTCACTAAACCCTTATTTTACATTAAACATTTTTTAACCAAAAATGTCAATAATTAAAAAAAGTTATTTACAATTAAAAAATGGTTTAACGTTTACTTTTTGTGACCAATTTCAGAATAACATTATTCAGTCCTTTGTTAAATTGGAGCAGCTGCTAACAACTAATGGCTACAGTTCGGACGACATGATTATAACTAGTTGTCCTTCTGCAGAGCAGGTCTCTATAATATTATCTAGCGCTAGCATCTTAGCGGCTGATGCCATAATAAACTTTTCTGCAGCTCAACGTAAAACGAGCGTTAATTCGACAGACAACAGCATTTTGCCACAATCATCAGTATCTTCAGAACCAGCGAGAAAAACTTCTCTAGAGAAGAAAGTTAGTTTTGAGGGTGCTTCGTCTTCACAAAATGCCATGGAAAATTTGCCAGAGCTAACAGAATCTTCAGGCAATACTAGTAGAGTTACATCTCCGACAGCACTTTCGCCAGAACCTGCTCAAGAAACTCAAATTTCTGCAGGTCAAGACGTGGGCAGCACAGTGACGGACACTACGCATGAGTAATTAGGACAACGTATTATTTTAATTATAAATTATATTTTATGTTTATTAAATTACACAATAAAACACAATATTGATATAAATAATAATGTTAAAAAATAATTTAATAAAAATGAAAATAATATTTTTTTATTGAAATAAAAAAGATATGCATTAGTTTCAACAATCTTTTCTAATTAACTATTTTTATATATTATCACCGGATTCTATCAGGAACATCGGCTGTTTACGTTGAATCTCCATTTATTTCTAACCAGTGTCATATATAAGTTTTGTTTAAAATCGTCAGTTTATTGTTCTAATGTTTTGTGACTGATTTCGTTAGTTTTCTGAGGCTACGACCAAGAAAATTTATTATATCGTTATCTGTTTATTTAATGTTTTCTTGGTCAGCAATTTCAAGTTTTCTTTGTTTGTATTAATTCAAGGCCATCACTTGGTGAAAATTGAATGCTTTTGTTTGATGTTCCCATTTAACAGCAATGTTTTCACTCCGTATAGGAGAAAGGTCAACTACACTTTTAATTTTTTAGCCTATAAATTTCTACAAATTCAAAAAACAAACAAAAAAAATTTAGTTTTTGTGCCTCTAAGAGCGGATCAAAATTATCTCTATGTCAAATCTACTTTTTTAGGTTGAACTAAACTAGCTACTTATTTAACTACGATAGAGAGCATTTGCCTTTTCCAGTGCTTTGCTGTTGGTCATTGGCTCCCGCTGGTACGGTAGTGTTATTGCGTCGTTGTGTATTTGTGTCAGCTGCGGCTGAGGCAACTGCTGTTTCATTGCGTCTATTACGATCGTTGGTTTCATCCAATTCCATTATGGATAGAGCAATGGCACGAGCTAAGGCTTCATCGTCTGACTAAAGAAAATGTTGATAAATATTTATGAATTAAATAAGACAGCGATAACTAACTATGTTTCCCTGAATATTTTGCATTTGACTAGAGCCAGCCGTTAAGCGTTGAGTTGCTGCTGCTCTAACTGCAGCAGTAGTGGGTTTTGGTGCCGAATCAAATAAGGTACTTGGTGGCTTTTGTGTACGTCTCTGTTCAGCAGCTTTGCTGTGTAATAAGACCTTATTAGATGATTAAAACTTTATGAAACTAAAAACTTACGCTGCCACACTCCTTTTTGGTTCGTTTTTAGAGTTGACGTTTTTTCCCTTAGTAGATAAACGGCAGTCATGATCGGCTGTGTGACGATGACGTAAACAAAAGTTACGCTTGCATTGTGAACAATTAACAGGTATGATTTCTTTTCTTTTGCACGACTTGTAGGAACAACTATTTGTAAAAATTTTCCTTGAATCCGATGTACATTGTTTATCAATGTGCTCTCCCACTGTCAAATCAGGTTCAACGCCCGGAGCAGTTGGTACTGGTTCACCACACAGTGGACATAATGGCACTTGATAGTCCTTACGCAGACCGGAGGCACAATTGTGCTGTTCGTAGTTAAAGTGCGAGGAACAAAAAACTTGATTGCAAGCATCACATTTCATGGGTAAAAAATCTACAAACAAAATTCATTACCAAAAATTCCTATTATGGATCGATCCACTTTACTTACCCAGTCTGTTGCATGTTTTTTCATTACAATGTTGGCCCAAATTAGGAAATTCCATATTTTAGCTTTTACTAATAAAATTACTCTTAAAGGAATGTTTAAATAAAACAGTTGTTCTAAAATAATCTCGAACAATTGTCAACGATTTGACTAAGCACCACTTTTTCTTAAATATTGTTTTAAAACAGAAGATGACTTAACAAAATATAAGAAATTTATACAAAATTCAAGGGAAATACAACTGTATTTTGACAAATCACATTGTTATTATTTGATGAGGAATGAGATGAAGAGAAACGCGAAGAATAGTGTCATTTTTAATAACATAAGGTGATAACATTGGTAAAAGAAGCTTTTTTTAGCATATTTTATATATAGGGATTGACAGTTTGTGATATACAAGGGTATATTTTATATATGAGTTTTGACAGTTTAATTAAAAAAAAAATATATTAGTTGCACTAGTAATGCAATCATGATATATGTATTAAGCCTTCGCTAAGTGGTGAGTAGTTGTCAAATTATCAGTTTTTTAAGTTTATAAACCGTTACAATGGTAGGTTTTTAAATTTAATAATGATGTGATAATTTTTTTCAACATACAGTTCTAATCAGGAATTATTGTCTTAATAGTTCCTTTAATATTAAGAGAAAAAAATCACAATCAGTAAAAGTATGAATGTACATACATACATATGTATTTCTTTTCATTAAAACATATACATATTTTTATATAAACAAAAACAAGTGATACATATGTAATATAAAAATAAGAAAAAACAAAAGGAAACGCATTTTATTTTTGGTGAATTTTATGTTAAACCTAATTAAGTGAAAAATGGATAAAAAGTTTAAATTCAAAAAAAACACCCAATTTTAAAAAGATAAAACGGTAAACGCGTTAAACAAAAGGAAATGAATAGGCAATTCCAATCTTCCTTTTATTAACAAGAGTATTAGGCTATTTTTGAAAGAAAAAAAAACGGCCGCGGCAATTTGGTTGGTTTATTAAGTCAAAAATCTTTCCGCAAGTTCCACTTTAGTGAGTTTTAAGACTTTTTATGTTAGAACAAAATTTAAAATGTTAATAATTATTCATTTGCAATTTTAAACTTTATTGTTAAGCAGCGAATAGAATATTATACATATCAAATATCTCAAATATTAGTTAAAACTATTTAAAACTTTTTGAGATTAAGTTTGATTTGTAGATATTTTTCAATAATATTTAAATATTTTTTTTTATTACAAACGTAACGTTTATTTTTAATCTCGATTTTCCATAGGCGTAAATACCCCGGTCTGGAGGGGCTACCTCCACTTACTTATACAATAATTAAACTCTTTGGTTTTTTTATACCCTTCACACACACACATGTGTTATTATACCC